>JADDOH010021149.1:0-18749 GCA_016648135.1 Agrypnia vestita | reverse complement strand
AAAAAAAAAAAAAAAAAAAAAAAAAAAAAAAAAAAAAAATGTTTGTTTGTAAAAGCACTGTAGGGCGTTAATAAATAAATAAATAAATAAATAATTAAAAAACTTGAGATTTGTATCAAAATTTTAAGCGGTCTGAGAGACACACATTTTCGGTAATGTTTACAGTAGTCACGTGCGTTATTTTTGACAAGTGTTTACGTTCTTCAGTGTGGATACTTTACGTTCAGTTACTGTGCGATTAATTCAATCCCAGGTATGTTCAAAAATTATTTAAAAAATATATCTAGTACTGACTTCTTCAGTTTCTCATTCGAAGCGCAGTCGACTAGGCTGCGGAATCAACTTTGCACAGATATCATATCATCGCAGGCCACAACTATCTCCAAAAACAAACTAAAGCAATTTTACCTTTCCTGAAACCTAGTTCAAACATTTTTTGTCTCAATCCATCTCCTACTCGTCTCGTTATCATGGTGCCATCTAGTTTTGTCACTGTGACATTGTATACCGGGAATACGTTTCAACTGTTTTACTCAATCCTGTGGTTGGTTACATATAAAGTACATGTAATAGATTTGAGTAAATTAAAAACAGAAGTGAAAAAGAGAAGTTCAAACAGGAAAAAGAAAAAGTAGAAGATAAATTTATTTATCCGTCACCATTTAGTTGAGACGTAAAGAAAATTTTCAATTTAGTCCTATACACAGTTATACTATCAGCAAAAATGTCGACCACCTCCGCATGTTTGCTAATGCATTAGTTCTGACATTTCCTCTAAAATAGAATATATATTAATATATATATATACAAAAAGTTAATCCCATCCCAATTAAAATTATTTCGTTGTCCGTCCGTCGTAACTTCGTGTAACGTCTGTAACATAGTAATATAGTATTTTTTTCTTTTTTTTCATTTCTCTTCTTTCTTTCTTTTCTTTATTTTTTTCTTTTTTTATGTAAATAAATACTTATTCCTTAGGAATCAACATTTAAAAGTACCGTCATTTTTTACAGGTTACAGCTGTTAAATAAATAATTACCTATGTATTTAACACGTGGAGGACTTGCTGTACACATCTCACAGCATTTTGTTGGCACCGGAATATTTTTTCGTGTTAAATGTTTTCTACTGTGTCTTAATGCCTAAATAGGAATTCGCCCGTACCAAAACGCCTGATCTAATTCATCCGTTTATCTATCCACGCGTTAACACGTCTTCATCCACACGTGGGCGTGTGTTGGTGCAGCTTCACGTTTGGCTGCTTCCTCTTTTCTGATTGGTTCTTCCGTCCGCCCCCGGCGTGGGGGAGGAGGGGGATAATAACGCGCCCCCCGCGTGTGTCCGTTCGGTCGTAACGCGAAACGGGTGACATTAAGGTCTATTATTTCTCCATTTTGATATTCGGACGCAGAAACATAATTCGCATTTCCAAATTGTTTTCATGGTACGGTAAATGAATGGCAAGGGAAGATTTTTATTTATTTATTTATATTATCGTAAATACAAATACACCTTTTTACATTAGAATATAACGCCCCGCTAGGATGAACCTGTTCTGGGGCAGCTATAATTAAAAATGTAACATTTTAATAATATAATAGAATAGAAATATATATATATTTTTTTTTATAGAGATGTGAACACGGAATACGCGTCACATCAATATTCTTACTATTTTCAAACTAAGCTAAACGCTTGTGCTATGAAAATAGGACTAACTTGCTAGTCTGGAGTGAGGTTCGAACCCGCGACCTTTGGATCACGTGGCGAGTATCCTAACCACAAGACCAACAAGCTATATATTATAATATATATATATATATTATATATTATAATATATATAATAATTTCATTTCATTAAATTTAATTAAATTCTTTATATGCAAGAAAAAGACCTGTACGGTCGACAGGTACGACTAATTTTCACCTATACTGCTTTATCATAATGACGTCACCCAAGTGAGATTATTCAGGAACCTAGCTTTTCGAGCGCCGTTCTTAGCATCTTTGAGAAAAAAATTAATATCTTTTCAAAATAATTCCGGATTTGGTGTAAAATAAATCTGTTTTTTCTTATGACTTTGTGAAAAAAAGTATAGAAAAAAGTAAAAACGTCAAAAGATTAGAAATTAAAAACTCTACAAATCGTGATTTTTGTTCGTTCAGTTTCAGAATCGCGTTTCAAAACATGCGATTTTGTCATCTGTTCACACAGCCGCGGTTACAGTTACCGGCAAACTTCTTGAAATTCTTTGACGTGGTGGGGGAATGCGCAGAAGACGAAATTTGGGTCTCTTTGGTGGAAAGGTAGATGCGCAAACTTCTCCCCACTACGCGGTAGAATTTCAAGATGTTTGCCGGCTACTGTAATAAGCGATTTGTGCGCGCGAAAATAAACGTCAGTTTGACAGTTCTGGTGCCGTTCTCCATCTTTGAATATCAGAGATATATTCGCTCATTACTTTGTTAACGACGGCCGTGTTCCATGGCAAGACACATAAATATCATTCTGTCAGTTCATTTTTGGTGAATAAATACCTACTTCTCTAAAATACTCTTTTTTTCCACCATTTCCAAATATCTCCACCAACTCCTGCCAAGCTTGGTTCTTGGCATATTTGAGTAATCCTCACACTGAAGATCCCATATTACAGGTCTTTTCTCCACTTCATCAATAAAAAGTTCAGTGTCAAAGCGATCCATAACCATAGAAAAGAGAATATAATCCACGCGTGCTCCTGTTGTGACATGGAACCGTGCGGTGCCCGCAACGCGACTGAACGCTCTCGTAAGGCCCCATAGTAATAGGATCGTGCGGGCGCCGTGCGGGTCCTATTTCTAGCGGTTGGGTTGCGGGCACCGCAGCGGTGGACTAACTGCACGGTTGTGTCTGAACGATCACATACAAACCTAGGTAAATGAGACCCGCACGGATCTCATGCGATTCTGAAACGGCACGGTTCCCGCTGTGTCTGAACAAGCGCTTAGTTGACCTGGGAGCCTACATGCCTATTATGTCGTGCGGAGAATGTGAACTTTGTTCATCTTGTAATCACTTATTGTACTATACTTATATTGTATAATGTATTAATGTTTTATTTTAATGTATTATCGTAAATTGTAACTGTACTAATGTCCTAAATGACTATCCATTAGGGTCATTCCGACCTGTCGATAGTCTTTAAATAAAAAAAAATAATAAAAAAAATTAAAAAAATTAAAAAATTAAACTAGTTGTCTTTTAGTACTATTTAAAGTTTTGGTCCGAATACTAAGGCATGAATAACTATAACATTCATCAATTTTCATTGTGAGTAATCCTTTCTTAGAATAGATTGGAGCACAATCACAATGAATTTTTAATCATGACCTTTCTCAATGACAGCTGCGGCGAAGCCACTTGCATATTTAAAACGTCCTGGCGCCCTCCACGGGGATCCCCGCGCTGTCGTTTCTCAGGAAGTGCATTAGTCAGGCTAGGGGAAGAGTCTGGACACGCAACATTCACTCCAGTAATGTCCCCCTGTGGGTTCGTATCGGTTCGCGCGAACCAGTTGTTGAAACCGGAAATCTTTCGCAATATATTTTTTCGCTGTTTCTAAATATATCAAGTATTGGGGTACCATATGTGTTTTATTAAATTAAAAATTGATTTTTATTTTGATAGTTCAGCACCAAATCTTTCAAAGAATTGAGCCAATGATCTCTCTGAAGGCCCCTAAAGTAGGACAAATGATGTCATTAACAAAATTTCGTAAATCAATTGTAGAGGTCTCATTAGCGACATTAACGATATTAAAATAATTAGCGACGTCTGTGGGGATTACAACACACATGTGAAACGTTGCACGCAATTGAAATAAATACAACTTCCAAAAAATTAGTAGACATGGTATATTCTATCATGGGTGGAATGACGAACGTCACATTGTGTAAAGTGATCACTTAAGCCAAACATACGATAGGTCTTATGTTCTATGTACACCCAAAAAGACTTCTATACCTACTTTCCCATAAAAAAATACAGTTTCGTCTCTGTGAGACGTCTATAATATACACGAATCGATTAATGATGTCTCTGTGACAAGAAATCCAGCACTGTTCTGAAAGATTTGAACAAACTCAAAATATTCTCATTAACAATGTTACAAAAATGCATTTAAAATATGAGCGATTCTTCTTCTTCTTCATGTGCCCTGTCGGGTCCCCCCGACGTCGGCGATCATCTGGGAGAAAGTTTCCCTGTCCAGGGCAGTACGGAACAGCTCTTCCACGCTTCTTATCCCGGTCCACGATGTTTCGAAGCCAGGAATGCCGCCTCCTTCCGGCCCCTCTGCGACCCTCAATCTTCCCCTTCATGACGAGCTGAAGGATGGAGTATTTTTCGCCTCTCATTATATGACCAAATATGAAATTTTACGGAGCTTTACTATGTTGAGTAACTGTCTGTTTGTATTTGCTCTACGTAAAACTTCAACATTACTAGTCATGTCAGTCCAAGATATCCTTAACATTTTACGATGTATCCACATTTCGAGCGATTACAAAAATTTATTCCATATTTTTGGAAATTTATAATTAAAATTTGTCAAAAGACAGATTAGATCGTCTCATCACTAGACTCGTTCATTTTATATCTATCCACTCCAAAGCATTGTATTTCTGAAGGCTGAAGGACAAAGTATTGCTATCTAATTTATCAATTTTGTATTTTTTTATCTAAAAATTTCAGCATTCCCGAAGGCGTTGATTTTTTTATGCTCACTAACAAAATTTTACCATCTTGGTATTTTTTTATCTAAAAATTTCAGCATTCTTGGCGTTCTGTGCGTTTGAAACGTTTGTTTTACGTCTTCAATGTATGCAAATGAAACGGCCGTCGAAGGCTTTTGCGCAGAAATAGATTTAATTAATTCAACCCCGACTCCAGCGGGTAATCTCTTGTTTGTCCGAATCCGAGAGGAATTTTCACCCCGGAATATGCTTCGTCCACGCCTCTTCAATTTCAGATCGTTTTGGCCTCAGAAGTAACAACACGCGCTCATTTAAGCCGTAGCGCAGTCTCTTGGTGTAATTTTAGCCTTTTTTGTTTATTCATTCTATAAACACGTCGTGACGGACGAATGTTTAGAGTTTTTTTAAATATCTATTTCAATTGAGTGGACTGAATACACTTTTGAATTTATTTCGTTTGCTCTGTCCTTCCGTATCCCCGTAGAATATAGGTGTCTCATTGCTAGTAGTGATAATGAATCGAAAATGTTCGAGCAACCATGACCATGGAGTATAACCATATGACCATAATCAATGATTATGGAGATATACAGGGTTATTTGTAAAACGTTAATAACCTCGCAGGACTGTATTCCTGCCTTGATTATGAGTCAAAAATGTTCAAGCTATTATGACCTAATATCAATAGTTAAGGAGATATGCGACATCAAAATTTGCATTTTTTTCTTCAATATTTCTGACTTATTTTTTGTACAACGTTGGACAATCATTACAGTAACTTATATCGATATGAATAATTCATTCCCTTTAATACAAGTCAAATAAAAAAAAAACCTTCGAATTCCAATTGGAAAACATTCCAATTGGAATTTTTTCAGGGTTTTTATCATTTTATTTAACTTGTATTGAAACGAATGAATTTTTCGTAATCGATATGAGTTACTGTAATGACAGTCCAACGTTTTACAAAAAATAAGTCAGAAATATTGAAAAAAAATTGCAAACTTTGATGTCACATATCTCCATAACTATTGATATTAGGTCATGATAGCTTGAACATTTTCGACTCATAATCAAGGCAGGAATATAGTCCTGCGAGGTTATTAATGTTTTCCAAATAACCCTGTATGTACTATATCAAAGTTTGCATTTTTTTCAATATTTCTGACTTATTTTTTGCAAAAAGTTGAACTATCTTTACAGTAACTTATATCGATTATGATAAATTCATTCGCTTCAATATAACTAAAATAAAATAATAAAAAACTTGTAAAAAATTGAATTTTTGCATATAATGTAAAGTACGTTTTTTGTAAAATGTACTTTTGCATATATGTTATGTTAGTATATAATCACTTGTATACTTACATAACTAACATTTTCTTAAAATGCCTGACCACAAAGTTAATGACTTCTTCAAACACAGCAAAATTATTTTGTGGTGACATTAAATTTGAAAATAAATTAGATTAAACATTGAATCTATTGCTTTGAATATTTAAAATATATCTATTCTGATTACTTCTATTAATAATGTCTCCACGAACTCGTTTTGCTCTTATTGATGAAGATATATTTTTTGATTATTTTAACATTTCAACATGCAATATGTGTTTTTATAAGACTTTTAAAAGTCAGATTTAAAAGTGCTTTGAAACTGCTTTTCAGGGCATTATAAAATCCATTTGTTCATTCGTTTTCTCACCTTTTGTGCTTTCGCGTCGGGGTTGAAGCGATGAAACGTTGACCCCGGTCTGCTAAGCTGGGAGACCGCGTCACCTCTGTTTCCATCTTTATTGTGACGTTTAAAAATAATTCTAAACTAATTAATTAATTTGTTTTCGATTTCCTAAAATGCTCTCTAAAGCTATTATTTCGGAAGTAGGTAGATTTTGAATGGTTTTAAGTTATGGTAAAAATCCACCGTTGCTCAAATTTAGTAAGAGTCTGATTCTTGAATCGAGACTTTTTTGCTATTATTTCTCCTTTTTTTAAAAATTTTTCGCTTCAAAAGGTCAAGAAACCCAATTGCAGAAGCGAAACATATCGCAAAATACCCAAGCTTTAGTAAATCACATAGACCAATTGTGACCTCACCGGGAATCGAACCCGGATCCGTCGGCGTGAGAGCCAGTGTCATGCCCACTGGGCTATGAGGGTCGCTTTACGTAATACAGGTCGAATGATTAATTTTAAATTCATATTTTCGTTATTTAAAAAAATACTAGGCGAAACGATAAGTACGATAATAACCTACGAAAAATAATATTCTTTTCAATCACATAGAAATAAAATAATAATGCCATGAAATGGAGATGCGAACTCGGAATTCGCTTCACATCAATATTCTTACTATTTTCAAACCAAGCTGAACGCTTCTTTGAAATTATAGCTAATTTGCTGGTCTTTTAGAATGGGGTTCGAACCACCGACATATATATATATATATATATATATATATGAGGTGGCTTGGACATGTGCTGAGAATACCAGAGAAACGAGTACCGAGAAGTATTCTCTTGGGAACCCCAGAAGAAAGGCGACCGGTGGGTCTCTCCAGATTACCTAAGTTGGGAGAAACAATAGAAAAAAATGTACGTAAACAGGATGGTTAAAACATACGGAAGCAGCACAAGACAGGATATGGAAGCACCTTATCGGGTCTTTGGTCCCACGACCAGAGATGTGACTAATCTAAGATACAAGTATTTGAAATACAGACATAAGATGCAAAATACGTATTTTCATCTTGTATCTGAAATACTTTTTTGAATATTCATCTTGTAACTTGTATTTAGATACATTCTTTTGGTATGTTAGTATTTTGTAAGTACTGAAATTGCTAAGATACTTTTTTCCAATGATGTACCTATAATGAGACCTCATCGAAGAAAAATGAGCTACGAAATGTTTGTAGAAATGGTTTTACTTAAGTCTCAATTAAAACCTTAAAAATATTATATTTTATCTTGTCACATTTGCGCGATCAACGCGATTTATTCGTAAATAATTCACGTAAAAAAATAAACTTACATTCAATAAAATGTGTTTTCTTACAAAAGAATTTTATCTTTAAAACAGTACTTGGAAGATACGTATTTTGTATCTAGTATTTCAGATACCATTCCAGAAAGTTATTTGCATCTGGTATCTGAAATACTCGATTTTAAAGTACCTTGCATTTTGTATTCCAGATACTTTGTATAGGGTATCTTTTACATCACTGCCCACGACCCTACTAGGACAAGGGGATGAAGATGATATAATTGTATACCTTTCTTTCTTTCAATTAAAAAACTCGAAACTTCTACATGAGTTGACAGCACTGCGGGTATTTTCTATCGCGTTTTAATAAGGGTAAATCTCTCCGATGTCTGCCCGATCATTAGTGTACAGGGCGTAATAGGGTGGCAGCAAATGAAGCATTACGTACGTTCATACGCGTGTGCCGAGCGGGCGGTGCACGGAGCAGGGTGGCTGTTAAACTCATTAACCCCTGGGATATCAGATTGTTTTACAGCTCCTTCAGCCATCCCCGGTTTTATCGCTGTTTATTTTCATGCCAAATAAAACCATTTTGTGGGATTTTCTTTGACTGACACACTTGTGTAAGTATAGGGACGTCTCGAGGGTACAGGCTAGAGCCTCCAATCCGAATATTCGAAACTCGAATATATTCGCCTGTTTTTAAGTATTCGTTATTCGAATACTTTAAAAAGTATTCGTAAAGTATTCGTTCATATTTATATTATAAGATTTTTAATATTTTTACAAACGAAACACAGGTTTGCGAACCCTAAAAGTAATTTGCAAGGGTTTTCAGTTTATACCGCAATGGGCTATATAATTGTTGTACGTCTTTTGCATTTGCCTTTTTTTAAAGTCATGCTTATCTTTATAGTTTTATTACAATAAGCGCTTACGGTGGAGTCAACGATGTAGTCGACTTTTTCATAAATACTTGAGCCGACAAACAAGATAATTAAAAAAAAAACTTGAGATGTGAAGTAATATAAACATATCTAAAATTTTGTCTGTTATAGAGGGAATACTGACTCGTTTTATTTTTTATATATAATGTATATTTACAAAATTGAAATATATTTTTGTTTTTTTATTTTTATTTTCTAAATTCAACATTATTTTTCAATATATTTTTTGTTTTTTTTATAACATATATTTAAAAAAATTAAAATAAATAAAATCTCTACAATTATTATGTTTTTTTAATATATAGAATGTATTTTATCTTTATTTATCATCCAAAGTAAATTATTCCTTTCTTAAAAATTTTACGAATATATTCGAATATTGGAATATATTATCATTAATTATTCGATATTCGAACAGTTGGAATCACGAATATTTGGAGGCTCTAGTACAGGCAAATAGGCAGTTGCTAGGAGCGACAAACAATCGCAGAACAAATTTCGAAAATGGCCGATTATTTTTAACACAGGTATTTAGTTTAAAATGTATGATGTCTCACTGTTTGATAAAAAAATTTGAAAAATGCATTTTCAAAGATTACAATAATACTTTATCATAAACATATTTTTTAAGGATGACGTTTGCCGATGGCGGCAACTTTGGCGCAAATTAGTAAAGGACTAGCCGTACACTCGTGAAAAATCACGGAACATAATATCAAAATGGTTCGCGTCTTTGCCAAGTCCTAGATGTACGGTATTTTTGACGATTCACGCAGATTCGGCGGTAGTAACATTGTTAATCGGTCGGATGCCGCGCAATTTCGCGCACGATTGCTGTATTTTAGACCCTTTTTTGTGATGCTTATATTCATGTAAAAATCAACAATAATAATAAGAAGTTGCAGTTTCTGGTTTCTCAATATACAGACTTCAATAATTACTTATATTTCAGTAATTACTTATTCATTAATTATGAAAATAAGGAACGAAATTTACTCTCACAAATGTACGCACATGTTTATCGAATAAAACCATGGAAGCAATAACATTAAAGATATTTCAATATTTTCGTTCTAAATATATCAAAGAATATAAAAATACTTAATTTTCATACTTTTTTCAACAGATTAATAACACAATTAATGCGCGGTTCGAATACGACATTTGGAATGATTTTTTGTCTGGTTTGCGCGGAAATGAGGTTACTTGACAAATAGAACTCGTTCATTCATTCAAAAACTTAAGATATACCAATGATAAGTTTTAAAAACCCATAAACGCAGGTAAAATAGGGCGAATTCGCTCACGTGTCCAGGGAGCGCCGCAGATCTGCGCTCTGGAACCCGACCGGTCAAGCTGCGGCCAGTTCGGGTTTACTGGCCCGGGGTTCAAGCCCCATCTCCGGCCGTTTAATCTCGTTTTTTTTAGCCGTGAATTCGAACGAAATTACGGACGTCACACGGAGTTACGGACAGAAAATAGATAGACAACGAAATTGTTATATTTAGATAAAACCATTAAGGGACAAACTTTAACAAATGTTATCATACAAGCGCATTTTATGTTTATGTTATTTTTTCCGTTATATGGAGTGATTGTAATTTGTAATGTATATTTTTTACATAATTATTTGAAAATCACATAGGCTGTTTGAATCATGTTTGTACAGAATGTGGCTCATGAGGATCTTTGTCAACAATTCACACATACAGGGTGTCTTGTAGCTAGTAGCAAAAACTGTGAGGGAGTCTTCTTCATTTAATTTAACAGGAATATTTTAAGCTTATGAGAAATGGTAACCAAATCATATCGCCTAAATTTAAAACAACCCAAATGCAGGACCACTATATTTATAAAGCCATTAACTACAACAGTAATCTACCTATCGAGATACGCTGCATCAATAACCATTCAAAAGAAATTTAAAAAATTAAAACATTCCTAAAATCCAACTAAAATTCATAAATTGTTTAAACTTATAGCTGAGCTTTAATAACTTGCGGATCTCTAGCGTGATTGCAACAAATCTCACTCCCGTTGTACCAATAAGCGTTATGAAATGAGATTGGAAGAGATGCGATGTCTGCGGGCGCGTGGTCGGAATCAGAAAGCCCCGGCGGTCCGCTGGTCGGCCTGGCATTTTAACTGAAACACCGGTCAGAGCGAATGACGTCACGCCTCATTACCCATCACCGTGTCTTTGAACCGTTGCCATAGACACGACGCAATGTTTACTGAGGCTCGACGTCGCGTAGACGAAATGACAGCTGCGGGCGTATTTGCGCGAAATTAAAAATATGGAGATGAAAATGCAATTATTTGCGTAAAAACTTAGTTTATCACTGAAATAGTGTTATTTTCGGTAATAGTAGACGTGTACCTAGAATGTAATATAGAATGATATTTCAAAATCTGTCAGCATGCCTATTGTCGTTTATCTTTATTTTCACTTTTCAATCAATCACTTCAAAATCTGTTTCTAGCAAATTCGCTTTAATAAGAAGCGTTAAAGGTCATCCCAAAATAATCAAATGATTTGTAATCAGCTTTCTTCCTCTTATTGATCGACAGCCCCCTCCTTCTTCCACTTAGCCTGGGTACATCGTTCAAGTGGGACATCCGTGTTTCCGGGGCGCTTTCCTTGTAATCCCCCCTGTCTTCAAGAATTCCAAAAATTCATTATACGGTATAATCCTATCCGACGTTCAACGTGGCGTTCTCCTTTTGGAGGTTTGAGTTGGATGGTGTGTGTATTAAATGGTTACGCTGTATCAAAAAGATTAGACTATGTGAGTGTAAAGCCTTCAAAGCCAGATTTGCTACTACCAACTTGGTTGTATATGAGAATAGCAGGCAGAGATTACAGTGAATGGTACCCAACCGCTTACCCAGGACCGTTTAAGAGCAAAAGCTTTCATATCGGTCCTACTCAATCGTCTCCAGATTGACATTTTTTTCAACTAACAAGCAGGATCGTGCTGCTCTGCACCGGTCGTATAAACCGTTGCGAAGTGGCACGGTCGCTCGAATAAAACCATTCACTGTCCCCGCCTCAAGATACGTCTTTATTAAAAAAAAAACAAAATACATAATTATAATACAAGGAAAATAACATAAAATGTAAAAGGAACCCAAAATAATAAAATAATAGAAGTGTAAATAACAAAATCAATGAAATACAATAAAGTAAGTACATATAGTGATAAATATAAATAATAATAATAATACTTAAAATTAATTCTATATAATACAAGACGAAATCCCACGACGGCGGCAGTGGAAGGCTTCAAGTCGAAGACAGGACAAAAAAAATAAAGAAGAACAATCCGCTCCCAACAAAGGGAAAAAAAAGACAAAACAAAAACGTGACCGGCAGATATACATCCGATTCAAGAGCAATACACCAGAGATTAAAAATAACTCAACTCAGAAACATCAGACTTGGTATCAATCAGCTCAGGCATCGATCAAGCGGAGATTACAGTATAGTGATTTAGTAGAGACGTGTACTTAATGTTACTTATACACGGAATTTATTGAAGTTACCAGAATAAACTGATTGAATGGCGCTGTGGAATCAGGAGTTCGGCGCGAACGCTGCTGCCGGACGGCTCGGGGGCTTGCGGAGCTTGCACGCAGCCAGTGCATTGTCGTTGCCCAGTGGTGCGCACCTCGGCTAGGGCGCGCTTTGCCTGGCAATCCACAGATGGAAAACATCCTGTTGCCCTTGAAGACATTTAACATTTATTTTGCTGTTACTGTTTGCTTATTATTCATTCATTCGTTCTTATCCCTTTATTCGATGGGTTGGGAGGGGGGGAGGAACCTTTTTTTATCTTTTTTGTCTTCCCTTGTCTTGCGGTGTATCAGTTTTATAACCAATTTTGTTTATTTTAACAACAACGTATTTTTTATATTATTGATGGATTTGACGTTAACATTGTAGATTCATGAAGATCATTAAATTAGGTTTAATCTAATTTAATAAAGGTTTAATATAAATAATAAAGTTTATGTTTTTCTCCTAATTTAATGATCTCATATATTTTGTTTAATTATTATTATTACATAAATCATTGCTCATCACATGACTTATTAATAAATATATTTATTTAATTTTGCCATACTTAAACGTTTTATTTCTATAATGCCTTCATAATTATTATGCACTTAATGTAATCTTTAATGGCCGGTTGTACCAACTTGATTTATAGTTTTATAATTTAATAAATTAAAATAAATTGTAGAAGTCTCATAGACATGAATCTATTTATATGGAAACATATATGGAGGTCTTTATAGGGCAGCCACAGGGGTTATGACCTGTGTTAGCTGGCTTAAGTGATCACTTTACGTAATGCAAGGTTCATCAATTCCAACGTAAGAATATCCACACATTATTAATTTTTTAACGTACGTTATATGTACAGGGTGTAAAAGCCTTCAATACTTTACAGGTGGTTTCCTGCCTTGATAATGAGTCGAAAATGTTCAAGCAACCATGAACTCATTTCAGTAGTTATGGAGTTATGCGATATCAAAGTTTGCATTTTTTCCAATATTTCTGACTTATTTTTTACAGAAAGTTTAACTATCATTACAATTACTCATATCGATTACGAAAAATTCATTGGTTTCAATGCAAGTTCGATAAAATAATAAAAACCTTAGAAAAATTATTATTGCATTTTCTTTCCAATTAGTAATTGAAGGTTTTTTTTATCATTTTATTTGACTTGTATTAAAGGGGATGGAGGGTTTTCAGATTCGATATATGTCAATATAATGATAGTTTTAAAAAAATGTCAGCAATATTGGAAAAAATGCAAACTTTCATATCGCATATGTCCATAACTATTGGTATTAATAAGGTCATGGTTACTTGAACACTTTCGACTTGTAATTAAAGCAGGAATCTACCTGTAAAGTATTGTGGACTAGCTCTGTTACACCCTGTATATGTTTTTTTATCTTGTCGTGTTCTTAAAACATTATATTTATATTTTCATATAAATATTTATAAGTAATTAATCAAACCACTCTTTATCGTAAAAATCTGCGCTTTTAACTTAATTATTACCGTAAACGGGTCTAACAGCCCTGGAAAATATATTTTCAGATGACCGGCTACATCTTCGGTGAATAGTTTTCTGGGATATTCTGCCGTGTATATGTGACCTCTCTGGCCAACATTTTAAGCAATTGAAATATACAAGCACCCGGTAAACGTTAATAGGGATGACGGTCTTAAGTTAAAAACCTCGTGGTATCAAGCGCGGCAGGAGAAATCAAATCGACGATCCGCACAGTCCAACATCCGTCAGTAGATACACAACACACTACATCAAGACGCACGCACCCTGCTTTCGACACGGTACTGCAATCCAGTACTTAACATAACACAAACTTGACACCCTGACTTCGGTACGGTATTGCAAGGCAACACTTAACCTACACTTCAACACACACTCATCACATCAGCCCTGATGTTGGACCCTGCAATGGGATCCGAATGCCAGAGAGGTCACATATACACGGCAGAATATCCCAGAAAACTATTCACCGAAGATTCTGAACGGCCGTGAAAACCTATTGGGATCCGAAACGTTGGCCAGAGAGGTCACGCATATACACGGCAGAATATCCCAGAAAACTATTCACCGAAGATTCTGAACGGCCGTGAAAACCTAAGGACATTTTTAATCGGCTACATTTTATGACGTTGGATTCAATGTGGTTGTGAGAGTTTAAATATGACTTATAAATAAGTCGGAAGCGTCTGTAAGCGGTGCCTCGGTGGCCGGACCTGAATAATGCATAATAGATGCCTCCCCTAAACCCGTTATGCGCGCCGCTCCCCTAATAAAACACTTTGCGTTAATTATTCATCCCGCCAGAATTCGGCGGCGTGGAAGCATGCCCTGTGTCTGACACTTGTGGAGCCAAGATGGATATTTGAGAAATTTTTGTGTTTTGGTTCTTTAATTCGTTTTGCCTTACAAATAAGTTATAAATACAAATGTTAAATGGACATATACGCCTCACATCTTAAAACATATACAGGGTTATTTGGAAAACATTAATAAACTCGCAGGACTGTATTCCTGCCTTGATTATGAGTTCAAGCTATTATGATCTAATATCAATAGTGATGGAGATATGCGACATCAAAGTTTGTATTTTTTTTTCAATATTTTTGACTAGTTTTTTGTAAAACGTTGAACTATAATTGCAGTAACTTATATCGAATATGAAAAATTCATTCGTTTCAATAGAAGTTGAATAAAATAATTAAAACCTTCGAATTCCAATTAGAAAATTTTCAGGGTTTTTATCATATATTATATATTAAATTATATATTATCCCATTATGTATTAAGTTAGTAATCCTCGGCTACTGCGTCCAAAACATTTTTTAAATTTTTTGGACATTGCTGACTTTGCTTTTATACCCCACTTTTATACCATACACAAACAAAAATATACATTTTTTAATATGGTGCTTTTCTGATAACTGACCTGAAAGATTACGAGATTCTTTGGAATAAATAATATTTTTATCGAAATATGACTAAATATTTTATTTTTCAGCTAGACTAGTCAGTGAAAGCATTGCTAGTAGCCGCAGTAATACGACTGTGTATTTACATATCTTTACATTTTATTAGAATTTTTTTTTGCAATTTTCTTTAAAAATTTTGGCGTCGTACACCGTAGAGTTGAACGATTTTAATTGACCATGACTTGTCGTAGTTTTGGGTGAGGAGTTTAATATATTTATAGGGAGGGATACGTATTAAGTTACACCATTTATAATAAACTTTAAGTATAATTTAGTTATCTAAAACAAAGGTGTAAAGCAAAAAATGTTAAGTAACTAAATATTAAGTACATAAGATAATAAATATAAAAAACAGTATTGAGCAGTATATAAATACATTAGTTAAAACATAGGAGAAGGAAATCAAATCAAAATATTATTCAATAAAATCGAATATTAAAAGAAATATAATAAAAAAGACGGAAAAAGGAGAGAAAAGAAAAATATTAAAAAAATAAAGAGCAACAATGACCCCGTGGCGGAAGTGGATGGTAATGATGCTGTATCGAACACCCTGTTAAGGGGAGGAAAAACAGAAGACGCTACAAAAGAAATAAAAACATTTATGTTTTTATTTCTTTTGTAGCGTCTTCTGTTTTTGTGTAGTTATATATATGTCTTGCACAGGATAAAGACTGTAGTAGCAGGGGTTGATTCGCCAAATTTCACTTGGCTGGCTTTAATACCAGGAGCAGGTCGTTGAGAAGGTTGAAAAATAAAACTGTTTAAGACTTGTTGCTGGACCGAAGAGTAAAGTAGAAGAAACACGAATAGACTGCTTTTGCTTTTTTTTTCGATCCTTAGAGTCTACGATATTCTGAGTACTCTACATGCGGCTAGACCGCTTAATCTACTGCTACAAGTGCGTCAGCTCTATAGCTTTAACACTTTTACAAACTACTTATTATAATAAACATTATGTGTTTTATATATTTTACATGAATTCTTAAGGGTAAAAAATTCTAAATAAAAAACCCAATAAGGGGTTTACTGCTTTTGCTCTTCGAATCCGGCCTTTTTATTAGATTTAATACGTCAGACCCAGCTGCGTCAGCCAATCAGCGCGTCGCTCATTTCCGCGGCGCCTCGCGCTAACGTGATACACGCTGGGTCAGATTTACATAATATCTTTACAGAAAAGGCCCTTATCAGGGCCCTATGATATATTTATTTTTTATTCTAACATATCTTCAAATTTAAGTACATATATTATATAACATTAAACATAACATGTAACATAATCGCAACTTCCGTGGCGCCGTTGGTTGTACGGGGTCAAGTTGCTCGCCGTGGTTCCTGTTCGAGGACAGACGCTTTAGAGAGAATTAATATGGATGATGTTTTGTTGCAGGTATCGGGTTCGGCATGATCTACCTGCCCGCCGTGGTGGCCGTGGGCTACTACTTCGAGACCAAGCGCTCGCTGGCCACGGGCATCGCCGTGTGCGGCTCCGGCGTGGGCACCTTCGCCTTCGCGCCGCTGGCCACCGCGCTGCTCGAGCAGTTCGGCTGGCGCGGCGCCAACCTCATCCTGGCCGGCCTCATCCTCAACTGCGCCGTCTTCGGCGCGCTCATGCGCCCGCTGGTGTACCCCAAGGTCGGCCAAACGTCTTGTCTCTCTCCCTGTCTTGTCTTTCTTGGTCCGCAATGCTTTGCAGGTAGATTCGTACAAAGTTTGTAGTTTTTTTAGTGGTGCAACAAATACGAATATTCGTATTCGCCGAATATTATCACGAATATTAAAAACAAACTATTTATAGTTATATTCAGTTGAACGCAATGCAAATTACGGTGTGGCTGTGCCCTGTGTATACGAACACACCTACGCACTCTATTATCGGGGATTCCCCTAACATTGAATGAATGGATTTGTTGAGTTCTCAAGTTATCAATTGTTACTTGTTTCTTAGCACAGCATGAGTTCTTTCATCCAGTTTCGTTGGGTTATTAATAAGGTTAGGTGCTCATTTCATGTAGTTTTTGTTTCGTAATACGTATTGTCCGTTCCATTTTACTACCGTTGTGTGTAAAAGTATTAACTCTTACAAAATAATTTCAAATTAAATCTAATAACATGGCAAAAAACTGCCCTAGAAGTATTTTTCATTAATGCCGTCTACTGTCGCCTCAGAAAGATTATTTTCGTCCGCTGGGGGAATGTACAAACGGATAAAAAAAATCGCCTAACGCCTGAAAAGTAGAAAATGCGCTTTTTGAACAAAAATTTGCCGGTGGTAAATTTTAATTATTAAATCTCTTAGTAAAAAAAGGTGAGTCGTGTATTATTTATTACCTTGTTGAATTATTCGTATTCGTATTCGCCGAATAGTAGGTTTGATATTCGTATTCGTGAAAGTAGTATTCGTTGCATCACTAATTTTTTTTCTATATTTCAGACTTATTTTCTGTAAAACATTATGCTGAAATCATTAAAGTAACTGGTATCAAATATTGAAAATTCTTCAATAACTACAAAAAGACTTTATGGTAACATTATTAAAATAAGATAAATATAGAAGCCTCACAGAGACGAAGGTATTTATATGAGAAGTATATATGGAAGTCTTTTGTACGATGGCCTAGGGCTTACAGCCTGTATGAGCTGGCTCAAGTGATCACTCTACACAATGCAACGTTCACCAATTACATCATAATTTTTATAAATTATATAACATATATATTTATCATTATTAAAGTGTAGATATTTAATGATAATCCACCGTTTTACAGAAAATAATTCAAAAACATAAATTGTTGCTTGAACATTTTTTTCTCACAATTTAGACAGCAATCTACCTCTTAAGTATTGTGGACTAGCTTTGTTACACCCCGTACATAAAACTGAATGTCTATCTATCTGTTTGTTCTTTAAGCCATGTATTCACTAGGGGACAAATCGCGAAACATTCCGCTCGGCATGTCGCATCAACATCTACGCTCATGTTTCGGGGACAATGACGCGGTAATTTGACTTGTACACACCGGGACTCGCATATCTTGTCGCGGAAATGTCATGAGGTTACGATGACAGCTGCGGTATCTCATTTGGCGAAAACGGGGTTCAGCGCAATTCGAAATGTTTTTTTGGGTCGCAATTTCAAATTAACGAGGTTTTACTGTAGTAAATTGAATATTATTAAAAACAAGGTCCTTTTTGCAAATAATTATTGTTTTCCAGACGTCGCGGAAATATATCGCCCTATGAGGTTATGATGATAACCGCGTATCTGTTTATGTTAATGAGTTTATCGAAAAGTAAGAGGAGAAAAAAGAGGAGAATGCGAAATTATTTACTGCAAAGAGAAATAAGGACGGACATTCTATGCGATCTTCGATCGATACAGCTCGATGAGTTCAAGAACGATTTCGTTTCCCCGCATTGTCATCTTGACAGATACAGCGCATGCGTATTCACTTGTAAACATACCACGTGGTACTGACGCTCCGCGGAATGTTGCAGTGAGTACGCTCGGGTACCGTGCG
>JADDOH010021147.1:0-12287 GCA_016648135.1 Agrypnia vestita | reverse complement strand
GGAGGGTTTTTTGAAATTTCAATTTTTCAATTTTTTGGAACACTGAAGGGAAAAACGCGATTTTTTGCGAAAAATATCGACTAATTTGTTATTAAAAAATAAAAATTAATAACAAATTTGAAAAAAACTCGACAGCGTTACCTCGTAAATTATGTACAGAAATAGTATTCAAAATTTCAAAAGGATCGGTGCAGTAGTTTTGAAGTTATAATGGACACCGACTTTGAAAACGTGAGATGTGGGGAAGACGATTTAAAGTTTTGCACACTGTAAAATTCAAAATAAAACTCAACACTTATTTTATACTTACACATAATCGTCGATGCCATGTTCACACGGCAAAGAGCTTTCATCATCAGCATCTGTTTGTCCTTGTCTACGCAAAACTCTTCCAATGCAAATAGCACGTCCGGTAGTCCTCAGGTGAGCGCGTCTTTTAGCTGCCCGAGCAGGTATAGAAAATCAGTCTGAGTATCGCTCAAATGTTCATAATTTTGTCAATTTTGCTCCGATTGACTTGAAATTTTGACACAATATTCTTACGATGTCGTACATTTATTTAAAAAATTGAAAATAAAATGCAAAAAAAAAAAGTTAAAAACCTTACCCCCCCTTAAAAGATCTTTTCGTGCCCTTAGAATCATTCAACTCGCCAGCTATATTGACGCGCATCTACATATCGAACCCCCGCTCAAATAGTGTCACAACTCAAAAAAATACATTGCGCTACGTGACACTGTTTATGATTGGTACGTTTACAATTTTGGTTAATATTACAGTGACACTAGCGCCCTCTAGGGACAAACAATTGAACTATATGCACATGACGCTTTCTGAGACAAGATTTTGAAGTATTGCGAAAGTAATGGTGCAATAAAATTGATTTTTATTTTTTTTGAGTTGTGACGCTATTTGAGCGGGGTTGCGATATTATTTATTGTAATGTTATCGCTTCATGTTGCACTGCGAAATTCACAAAAAGCGTTCGAACGCGAAATTTAGCAGATTTTCACGTTGAACTTCAAGAAGCACGTTCACTTTGACAACTACACCGAGATCAAAGAGCATACAAGTTCCATAAAATATCAAATCTTGAAAAGAGACGAATGACAAGTGATATGAAACATCTTCACAATTTACTTAACAATAGCAAGATATATTATAGACGTCTCATAGAGACGAAATAATATATGTTTTTTTATGGAAAAGTAGGTATGGAAGTCTTTTTGGGTGTACATAGGACTTACTACCTATTGTACGGCTGGCTTAAGTGATCACTTTACACAACAGCTGATTGTGATCACACATTATGATCACCGCACGATAGGTAGGTCGTCGATTAAAAGGTGTATTGAAAGATTACTAGTATTCGTCAAATTGGACTTAAATAATTGATTTGTATTTGTTTTGATTGTTGGTTGACTGAGATAACTGACTGTTTTGTAACATTTTTATTATATTATGTTTTCCTTATGCTTCTGCTTTGTTATATATATTTTTTATTATTTTTTCTTTAAACTATCCATTATATAAATGTACACTTTACCTATTTGTTAGTAAAAGCACTGTAGGGCGTTAATAAATAAATAAATAAAAAAGTAAATAGTAATAAATAAATAAATTAATTAAGTGTATGGCATTAATAAATAAATAAATAAATAAAAGTAAGCCCTATGAACACCCAAAAAAGACTTCCATACCTACTTTCCCATAAAAAAACATAATTTCATCTCTATCAGACATCTATACTTAATATATCTTGATTAATGATGCCCCCCTGGGATAAAATCCACTACAGTGTTCTTGAAAAATTTGGACAAACTCAAAATATTCTGGGCTTTAATATCTCGTAACTAACCAGTTTACTAACTCTGTTAGGGGTAAACTTGTGAGGTGGCGTATTTACCCTTACATATGCGTGCGTGCAAGTACACACACAACACACATACATACATATATTGTTCTTTTTATTGTAGATTGTACTTATTACTTACTCCTATAAAATTAGAGTTTCTTGTAATTATCCAATGGCTCTGAATAATTATATTACTATTAAAGAAAAAAATAATACAACTATGTTTCGTTAAGAAAAATGCATTGTACTCTATATGAACGTAATCTCAGGTACAGTTTGAAATAATTCTAATTTGGATGCAGGTTCGTATAGAATCTATGTTCATATAGAAAGGTGAAAGTAACTGCTGAGTAATTGCTAATGGAAACACGTCAGTAATAATTGCTAAGAAAACATGATACTAAGCCTCGAGTCGCGCAGACAGGAGGGCCTAGTCATGTTGGGGGTTAAAATTTTAAGAAATAAAATTGATGCCCCGAATCTACTGGATAATTATGCCCTGTTTGTACCAAACAACTATTTGCGAAAGCTATTTCATGTTCCAAAGGGCAGAACGGATGTAATGACAAAGCATACCATAACGCGTAGTGTGCAACTCCTAAATGAACTGAGCGATCATGTCGATGTATTTAATGATAGCATTGAATGCTTCAAGCAGCGGATCGCCTCCATTTAGGTACTCCAAGATATACTTGCATTGTAAATGGAGCGATCTGTAACGCAAAAAAAAAAAAATGTCAGCCGAGTGAAGATTAGCGATGCACAATGAAGTCTTGGCACACTGAGGTATGACGCCATAGCTGGCAAAAATGACACGAAAATAGACTGAATGCAGTGGAAACGAGGTCGCTCATGCGTGTCATAGAGTAAACAACAGACTATAGGCGAAAGTTCAATCGATAAAAACATTTTGATTGAGTCACTCGAATAGTTTTGCAATGTGAAATAACGAAGAAGAAAGGACAACAGGAAAGATAGATGATATCGAGTGTAGATGACGTTAGAAATAGAGGACGTCTGCAAAAAACCAGCAGGACAAGAGCGATCGTCTGGCAGTGCGAGCGAGATTCACCACTTTTTCTCAAGGTTTCTCTTGCATTTTACGTCACATTTTTGAATAGAAAGGTATCAAATTAATTTTTATTCGTTAGGCTCTTGGACCACCTTTCGTATCTTGCCGCTGTTTATGGTGCTTCAATTTACGTCATATATCCTTCATATAATTTTACTATGTTAACAAAGCACCAAGTGGTATTTTTAAAGCTATGCATCAGCTTTACATTCTCCGAATTTATTAATTTTTTTCAAGAACACAGTACTGGATTTTATTGAAAAGTTGAACAAACTCAAAAAATTCCAAATATAAAAATAACTGGTCTAAAAAGGGAATTAAAAATTGAAATAGCACATAATTTGTATTGTGCTGACCCTAACTTTGCTGATATTCTTGCAGACACGTTATCTTCGTTCAAAAACTCACTCATACACAACATCCATTTTCTAAACGACGACATGAACCTATAGATCCATTAAATACTAATCGCACTACACTCAAACACAAATATATAATATACATAAATGTACATGTGAAATATAATTAATTACAAAAATACATGTTACTAGAGCGTGCCGAAGACACTTGTAATTGGGATAAGGGCATAGTCTTCACTATAATGTTTATTATCTGAGTGTCATGTACCCATTATCCTGTTAGTGTCTCTAATAAAAAAAAAAAAAATAGTTTTCAGGCGTATTTTAGTGTAATGTTAATGATTCGGTGGAATCTCATATACGCATATAAAGATATCTCATTAGTGACATATGTATTTGATCATGGATATGAATAAGCTTTGGACGCCGGTGGCACTAGTGATAATTACAACACACATGTGAAACGGGTTGTAAAATTTAAATATATATAGAACTTCCGAAAATTTGATAGATGTGGTATTATATCAATCATGGGTGGAAATGGTAGACGTTACATTGTGTAAAGTGATCACTTAAGCCAGCCGTACGATAGGTCGTAAGTCCTATGAACACCCAAAAAAGACTTCCAAACCTATTTTCCCATAAACATATTATATTATGGGTTTACGTGTATGTGATCTCCTTTCACTACATTCTGTTTATTTTCTTCCTCTTCCATCATCTCCAGACATCCTGTCCATGCATCGAGGTTGGTACTAGGTCAAGGGGATTATTGGAACTACAGAGAAAGGAAAAAACATACTGATGAAATTGTGTCGGAAAGTATTTTTCGTTCTGGGTATTTAGTATTGTTGATCTTCAAAATGGATGGAAAAAACTGTTTACTCTACTAGATTTTAACTATATATTAAATATAACCCGTCAAAAATGAGTTAGGACAGTGTTATCTAGAGTAGTGTAGCGTCTTGATAACGTTAGTGATGGACATTATTAAATATATATTTTTTTTTCTTATACCTATTATTATTATTATATTACACCTCATTATTATTTGAGCCACTTTGTAGCGTTAGTGACGGACATTGTTGCATAGAGAATTACATATTTTGAATAATGATTAATACAAATGAAATATATGGGATATAGTAATCGATACACTTATTAGTTTTATTCATTAAGCTGAAATATTTAAAAATATCAAAATATTAAAAAAAAATCTAATTCAGAGTATTTTATTAAACAACAATGCTGAAATCATACTATTTTGAAAACGGAAAGAAATCAGCCATTGCGTAGAAAATGACGCACTTACATTATTATAATTGGGGATTAAGCTCCTCGAGTTTCGAGAGCGACAGAACCTCTCTCAGAGTAACTCTAAGGATCCTCTCACCGTCAGGTGAAGTATTAAACTAGTTTGATTAAAATATAGAAACCACGGCTTAGATGGAAATACTTATAATCAACTAGGTACTGATAAAACGAGCCGGAGTTTGTGTTAATATTTCACCTGTCGAAGTTACTAGACTTCATCTCTTCGAAGTTAACGCCAACTCAATCAATAATATTATTATTATTATTGTATCTTACTCATTCATATTTTCTCTTATCATAATTATAATTAATGTTGAAAGCAAATTTTAGCCAGATGTTTTTACTTGGAATAGAAGATTTAAATTGAAATACTAGAAGGTTTAACACCAAATACGGTGGTAGACGTGTTAAATCTTACTTACTTACTTACTTACCATCACGCCGTTTCCCCGTGGGGGTAGGCAGAGAGGATAGAGCGCCATACTCTTCTATCCACACAACTTTCGCTTCGTCTACATTCATACATCTTCGCATGCAAGCTCGACGGTTGTTCAGGCTTCTAACAGGACCATCTTCCAGTATCTGGTTAATCGTGTCATGCCACGTCTTCCGTGGTCGCCCTCTCTTTCTGGCGCCATATATCTTTCTTGCATCATATATCTTTCTTACCATTCTTTCCTCATTCATTCGCTCAACGTGCCCAAACCACCTGAGTGACCCTATTTTTATTCTCTGTATTATGCTACGATCAGCTTTACATTCATTCCTAATATCTTCATTCTTTACTCTATCATACATGGATTTACCACACATACGTCTAAGGGACCTCATCTCCACTGCATTCAATCTACTTTCGTTCCTCTTCTGCCAGCTCCAGGCTTTACTTCCATACATTAGTGTCGGTAACAGAACTCCATTATGTACCGCCAGTTTTGCATCGGTAGACATATTTCTATTAGAAATTATTGCATTCAAAGCACCGTTCACTCTATTCCCGGCAGTCACTCTCCTCTCTATATCTTTCTCAACATTTCCTCTTCTATCGAACATACTTCCCAAGTACACAAACTCATCTACTTGTCCCAAACATTCATTGCCTACTAGTATTTCACACATTGTCTTACTTTCCTCCTTCTCGACCTTATTATGAATGTAAAGAAGTCAAATCTTGACGGTGATTTTATTAAAAAGCTGGATGAAATTAAATATTTAGGTATTATTTTAGATTAAAATTTGACTGTAGCAAAATTTTTTAATATGTTCGAAAATAGTGCGGATTAATATAAAAAACTATAATTATCTACTCCTAAATTATAAACTATTGTCCTACAGTCTTGTATATGGCCAATGAAGGAAACATCAAGAAACTACAAGTGATGCAAAACAGTGCAATGAGAATCATATTAAAAAAAGTAAATAAATCAGAATTGAAGAAATGAGAAAAGCACTCAATTCGATGGAAATTAAAAGAATACTTATTTATAACATTCTCATATTCATGCAAATACTCAGAAAGGAATGCCAAAATATTTTTTGAACAAATTTATAGTAAATAGCTATATACATACATATCAATAATATCAGAACTAGAAATAGTTTTAGATTACCATATAAGAAAAATGTGTATGTATAAAATTGTCTAATGTACAGAGGTATAAAAATGTATGATAAGATGCCGGAAAACATGAAGAATATAAATAAGATTAATGATTTTAAAAACAAATGCTACCATTATTGTTAAAATAGTATAGAATTTTAGAGTATAAGATGTATTATACAGGGTTATTTGGAAAAAAATTGAAAAACCTCGCAGGATTATATTCCTGCCTTGATTATCAGTCGAAAATGTTCAAGAAACCATGACCATACCAATAGTTATGAAGATATGCGACATTAAAGTTTGCATTTTTTTTTCAATATTTCTGACTTTTTTTGTAAAATGTTGGACTATAATTACAGTAACTTATGTCGAATATGAAAAATTCATTCCCTTTAATACAAATAAAATAAAATAATAAAATCCTTCTAATTCCAAGTGGAATTTCTGCAGGGTTTTTTCTTTTATGTAACTTGTACCTATTGAAACAAATAAATTATTCGTAATCGATATAAGTTACTGTAATGATAATTCAACATTTTATAGATAATAAGTCAGAAATATAAAAAAATGCAAACTTTGATAACTCCATAATTATTGACATTAGGTTAACATTTTCGACTCATAATTAAGGCAGTAATAATGTTTTCCAAATAACCTTGCATATTATATAGATAGATTGTACTATTGATTAAGATGTATTATAGATTGTACAATATTATAGGATATGTAATTTACATATGTAAGTTATTATGGATAGTACAGAAAATAGTATGGAGAGATAGATTGTAGAATGTTAAGTGTAAAATTCTACTTAACTTAAGAAATAAAAAATAAGTTTGGAAACATTAAAAAATGTGATGGCCCCGTATTTATTAATTAATATTATTGCATGAATTGATACTGTACTTATAAGGGTGAATCGAAATGTGCATATACAAGCCTGTTAGGTATCAAGTATTTAAGACAGGATGTGGCGCCAGTGTGGGGGGTGGCTCAGTGTGTTACTTGTGCTGCCCTCTGTGATCGTGTGCTTGAGGTAATAATTAACTCCAATAATTTACTTTTCGTTATACAAGCGCGTCCGTATATTTTCTGTTCCAGACTAGATACCCACGTAGATTCTTATAATATCTATTTAATGGGATTTAAAATAGAATGTTCAAACGATAGGTATTTTAAAATTCTTATTAATCAGTCGAAAACATTTATCTTTTTGAATTTTAGAATATACCTACTAACTGTAACTCGTCAAAAATGACGTTACTTTTACATGTCGGTTCATGAGGAATAAGTATTTACGTATTTTATAAAAAAAAAATCTTAATTTTTTTAAAAAAAAAAAAAATTCGTGAAAAAAATTTTTTTAAAAGAAAAAGATTTAGGTACTTTACTGAGATATACAAGAGAAAAGAGAGTAATGTTTTATCCATACATTCCAAACACGTTTCATTAGACTACATTTTTAACCTTTTTGTAATCAAATATTTGTTCTAATTGGAATGTATATGAAAATCACATATACCCATAGTGTAGTCTCTATAAGAAGAGAAGAATATTATTATCAAAAGCATCGCGTTTTTTTTCGCTTTCTACCTTGGCTTTACAATCTTTTCTATCGGGTAAGTTGTCGAACAGTTGTCAAGATATGGAGATGTGAAAACATATACAGGATGGCGTTTATTCAACACAGGTTGCAAATTGGCAGGTTAATCTTTTTCTATATACAGGATGTAACAGAGCTAGTCCACAATATTTTACAGGTGGATTCCTGCCTTGATTATGAGTCAGAAATGTGTGAACAACCATGATCAAATATCAATAGTTATGGAGTTATGCAATATCCAAGTTTACATTTTTCTAATATTTTTGATTTATTTTTTACAAAACATTAAACTATCACTTCAGTAACGTACATCGTTTACGAAAAATTCATTCGTTTCAATACAATTAAATAAAATTATAAGAATCCTGCAGAAATTCCAATTGGAATTGGTAGGTTGAACATTTTCGATTCATAATTAAGGCAGGAATCATGTAAACTACTATGGACTAGCTTTGTTACACCCTGTATATGCGATCACGGAATACTTTACACATAAATATTCTTTATTTTCAAACGAAGCTAAACGATTGTTCTATAAAAATTCCTGACTTGCTGACTTCCTTGAATGGGACTAACCACTAACCATTGGTTAAAAATTACTATAATACTAGACCAATAAGTTTATACGATTTTGTGCTTTTTTGTGGGATTATTTTTAAGAGGCCCCAGTACACGATTTTCGTATTTGCTCTCTTTTTGCTAAATTTAACGTAAACTTATTAAATCATTTTGCAAAACCCATAGCTAACCAGGCTTTTAATCAATTTTACTATGATAGATCCATTTGCTCTTGAAGCATTTCCTTAAAAAAATATGAACTTTTATATTGTTATAACATCAAAAAAAATATAACCCCGAAACACCATTTAAATTTTCATGCAATAGAGTTATCTTTGGTTCACTAAAGACTTCGGTTGGACAGTCAAATTGAAAGTCTGATTTGAAAGAAAAATAATCTTTAGCAGACTATACGATTAATTAATTTGAATTCTTGAGTATGAGGTGTAATTTTTTAAATGTAAGTTGTAAAATTTAATTAAAATAAATGATGTTTTAATGGTTTTATGGATCCTGTAAAACAGGAAACAGAACGTTTAATTTTTGTCTATTTTAAAACGGTATATTGAACAACTTGTCTAAAAATATTAATGTCTTCTTTTTCAAACTTTATACAATCAATTTTTAAATAAAATATTTGGTCTTTATTTGAAAATATACGAGATTAGTGTACCAAAGATAAATCTATTGCAAGAAAACTAAAATAGTGTTTCGGGTTTATAATTTTTTGATGTTATAACAATATATTTATTCATATATTTTTTTAAGGAAATGCTTTAAGAGTAAATGGAACTATCATAATAAAATTGATTAAAAGCCTGTTTAGCTATGGGTTTTGCAAAATGATTTAATAAGTTTACGTTAAATTTAGCAAATCGAGAGCAAATACGAAAATCGTGTACTGGGGCCTCTTAAATATCAAGTCACGCATGGTTAAAACCCTAGAATCTCTATATTGTGTGTCTCCTCTAGTTCCAAATGTGTATATTACGTGAATATGTGTCTAGGTACATACAAATAAATACATTCTGTCGGAGTGTCGAAAGAATAACCGAGAGAAAGTACGCAGAGAGATCCAAGCTGGCATTAGTTCAAGTGACGGATGTGCCGCCATATTGCCGGGGACTGTTTCAGGAAATCGCCGCTAGGAAAAAAGAAACGAAGATAAATACAATATTCTATCATTTCTTGGATGAAGATCGATGCTTTTAAAAATATCGGTAGGTTTTATTAATGCGTTTTAAAAAAATATAAATTATGTTTTAAATTGTGTAAAAATAAATTGCTTTTAAAAATCAATATGATTGATTTGATAAAAATGCTACGAATATTCTTTGTAATCTTAATGTGAAAAATAATGATAAGTGTTTAATTTTTCTTTTCATAAATTTCAGCAATAAATTTTTATAAATTAAAAGATGTTTCTTTTAGACAGTGAAATTAAATGACGTATATAGGAGGCCGGAGCTGCGTTCTTTCGCATAGTGAAAATATTATGCAGCCATGGCCTAATATTAAATTTGCGAATGAGAATGATACGATGTGACGTCCTCCCTGTTTTGAATATGGAATGGTATCATGGACACTCACAGAAATAATACTGAAGCGACTTTTTGCTAAAACATTTGTTTTTTATTCTAGTTGTTTCTATATTTAAGACGCGTTTGAGATTGGCAATGCCTGCATATGTCAAACGGAATATTCTACATGAAACATGAAATAAGATTACCTTTTAGAAAGAAAACACGATCATAAATTTCAATCATGCAGTGAAGTGGGACCCATCTCAGACCCAGGGCCGTTTTACTATAAAAATCTCCCGTATCGGCCCTACACTTTCGCCATCCAGATTGGCATTATTTTAATGCTAAAGCAGACGAAGCAAAAGCACTCGTGCGACGCGGTGAGGAAATTGCACTAATTACTTCACTGTCTCTGGGGTGAATTATGAAAACAATTTTTTCATAGAAAATAAAAGATAAAGAAAATTTAAATCATGCACAGTGGAATATGGTTGTATAGTAAACTATCGGGGAATAACCAGGGATGAAAAAAAATATTAAAAGGAAGAAACAACTTTTAAGAAGAAGCAAAAGAAATATCTGATGCTTCTTACATTTGAATGAAATTCATATGAGTTTATATAAGAAAATATAATTTATTGTATTACCCACTTAAACATTCATAAAATAAATAAAAACGTACTTACCTCAGAAATATAGTAAATTATGTATGTAAATTTGAGTATATACATTTAAGAATATTATATGTAAATTTTTTCTGTTTTTGTTGATGGCCTTTCACCAACTTAAACATAGGAACAGAGCTAAAGCGATGTGAAGCATTTGTGACGTGGGTCTTAACTAATTGGAGTCTACTTGGATTCTAGTTTGTCTCTCAGTAAACAAATAAGCAACACAACCAGCTCTGCCTTCTATCATTTACGCCACATTAAATCTATTCGCAGAAACAACAAAATTATTAACAAACGCATTTGTTATTACGCTTAGACTACTGTGTACTGATATCTACAAACATTTTCGGAACAGGAAGTAAATAAATTACAATCCGTATTTGATGTCGCCGCGAGACTCCATTATCGGTGTTTCAAAGTTTGCGCATGTCTGCAAAACCTTTGCTGGTTTACATATCCAGAGAGGATTGAATATAAGTGCCTCACAATATTCAAGGCTATTCACAACATGGCCACTTAATATATTACTATAATTTATAGAAATAAACTTTGTTTACACCACTTTTTTTAATATTGAAAAATTCAACATGTTTCGAAGCCAATGGCTTCTTCGTCAGTACGAGATCATTCTACCAGTACGAGATTAGCGACTAGGCGTGGCGATCAGTGTTACCAACGCCTGTGTGATACCACTGACGTTAATAAAGCGAAATACTTACGTGTGAATTTTGAACAGACATTTCTCGAATATGTTACCCAGCGGTAATATATAAAGTATAGACGAGTGTACAAAAAATTGTAGAATCAGACCGTTATAAAACTACTTGTTGTTTTTCACTTCATGTATGCCTTCTGTAAAATAACTAATTCTTCCTGGCTCTCTAAGTACAGTTTTAACCGTCAATTAATTTTTTTGCACGTCAACCAGTGTACATAAATATAAGTTTTCGTGTAATATAATTTTCTAATTTTTAGTCTTAATATTACCCAGCCTAAAAATCACTTAGGTGGGAAACTAGCGCCATCTTTTGATGAGCTCGTTAACTAATTCCCCATATAAAACATTGATAAATGATTCTGATGTATTAATTGATTAATTAGTGATTGATTGATTGATGTGTTGTCATCGAGAATAAGTTTGTATGCAAAATTTCAGATCGATTGGACATTAGGATCGGGTTGATTATCGATTATAATATTCGGTCCAGATACACAGACAAACAGATGAAATTAATATAAGCGCGATAAAAAAATACGTTTTTACTTGAGAAGATTCGGTTTGGAAGGTAATTGTCAAAAAATTATTTTGTTTACAACGAGATTTAATTATGTATTAATAAATACTTTAACTGCAGTATATAACTGGTGTAAAAGATAAAATAGTATTTGTCAAATTTGACTTAAATAATTGATTTGTATTTGTTTTGATTGTTGGTTGAGTGAGATAACTAACTGTAATGTAATATTTTTATTATATTATGACTTTCTAAGCTTGTTCTATTGCTTTTCACTCTCTATTATTACTTTTTATTTTTAGAATTTTCATTATATTATGTTGTCCTTATGCTTCTGCCTTGTTGTATATATACATGATTTTTACTTTAAATTATATTTATCTTTATATATTTGTATTTTAAGTATTTTATTTCCAATTTATGTCATTATTATTTTTTATGTTCTTATTTTTCTTCTTTAAATAAATGTTCACTCTACATATTTGTTTGTGAATGCC
>JADDOH010021131.1:0-17157 GCA_016648135.1 Agrypnia vestita | reverse complement strand
TAAGAGCAGTAAAGGCGAAGCTTTTGGCTGTCAATAATTCAGAAAATACCTAACCCAAGTCTGCTGGCGTACCATATGCGGCGGGATACGTATTTGTACTTATTTACCGTTTGGCATTTGTTGGGCTGCGGCCGGTTTTTTGTCCGAGTTAGTAAATGTTTGCATGCATACGGGGCATCAATCTCGTCTCTTTGGTAAATCGAGTAAGGCTGGCGTGTCACCCAAAACGCTGTGGCATGTCACCTTTGACACGCGTGTCATAGCTACTGGCCCTTAATATCATCCCATTCAAGTAGCTACCCTAACAATCGTTCGGTCTTCTACGGCACCCAAGGCAGCTTAAAATAAATAAATAAAATCTGTGTGTGTGTTTATATAGGATTTTTTTAGAGGTATAGAACTTCAAAATGAAATAAAACACGAAACATGAAAATCGTGGTAACGCCATGGTATTGGCTTTATTTTTGGTATTGGAAATATAATTTTATTCCCTTAGTGTGTAAATATGAATACGGTACCACGATTTTCGAATTAAATTTGCACAATTTACAAGCTTTGTTCTATTGTAAGTCTACTCATAGTGAAATGGCAAACAAAAAAAAACAGTTGTCAGCTGTCGAATTGGCTGTCGTTGGAGAAAATGTAGCCAATTTGAAAAATAAACCATTAAATAAACATTATGTGTTCAACACTAATGGCATAAAAATATATTTCCAATAAAGCCAATACTGTGCACTTAACCATAATTTTCATGTATTTTATCTCTAAAAAACACCCTGACGTATACGAATCTTAATGCTGGTGATTTGATTTATTTATTTCCTTGACAAACTTTACAATTCTAAAAATTTATTTGATATTTATTATTTCTGTCAGTTCGGTTGTTATTATTTATAGCACCCTGTTTCTCGATCTCATAAAGAAAAAAATATTGAACCATTCTATCGTAACGATTGGACAACATAAATTATTTTTGGTATCGGTTTGTTCTGGTTACATAATAAATTTTATATCAACTAATTGGACAAGTCATGTCACTAAACTGTTGTGCCTACCTCGTGTGTATGTTTCTTCACAGCCAAAACCCCGCAGGTTATGTTATTCTAATCAGTATTGTACAAAATATTGTCTCTTTGCTTCATGTAAATATCTAGGTCGATTATAAAAATACCGACATTTTTGCCTCTGTATTTGGAAAAACTTGCGCGTACATTGATCACTAGTAATGCACGACAGAGATTAATGATTTATTACATACCATTTTTGATCCATTTAGCACAAACTGTTAATAATTAGTAATAATAAATTCACAAACGTGAAACATACCTACTTACATGTGTGTAGTTAAACAAATCAGTAAAATTGCGACACAGATGATTTTTATAGTTAGATCACGATTCCATTATATTTTTTCCATATTCATTCCATTTAGGATTAATAAATACGTTGGAGTAAAAAGGAATTTATTTTATGTCTGTGTATAACATCGGTTTAATTAATGGTTTGTTTGCAGAATTCATTCAAGTAGATTTTTAATTTTTTCCTGTACTGCAAAAAGACGGACAATAATTGTTGTTTTTAAAAAATATTTCATTTATTTTATTTTTTAACATACATACATAAACTTATCCTAGAAGATAGTCCTAATATTACATTGAAGTAGAAAATAAAAACATTTTATAAAAATTATGAAGATAACATGCTAAAAATAACACTCTTTATATTGCTCGACCACATTCATTCATCTCCTCATGCATTCTCTTCGATCGTTGAATCTTTTAACAGAGCCATCCTTCAACACTTAGTTTTTCTGATTCTGCCAGATCTTTCGTGGACGCCCTCTATTCCTGCTGCCTTCAACACTCACCTCCATATTTTGTTTACCAGTCTCTCCTCGCTCATACGTTCCACTTGACCAAACCTTAGCGATTCTTTCTTCATTTTATCAAGGTAAGTACTATGATACAGCCAGCATTACATTCACTTCTAATTTGTTCATTCCTGACTTATCACATATTTCACACATGCGTCTAAGAGACCGCATTTCTGCTGCATTCAGTCTCTTTCTTTCATCATTTTCCAATTGCAGGTTTCAATTAGGGTTCATTTATCGATCTTCCCAAAAGATAAATTCGCTTGTGCTTCAAATACGCTTGTGTGGAAAATCTTTGGTCGATAGAGCGAAGAATGAACAAATTAGGAGTTAATGTAATGCTTGCTGTGGTGTGGTAGATAGAATAAAGAAAGGAGTGCTGAGATGGTTTGGTCAGGTGGAACGTATGAGCGAGGAAATGATGATTAAGAAAATATAGTAGGCGGTGTTAATAACAGGAATAGAGGGCGACCGCGAAAGACCTGGCACGATCAGATACTACAAGTATTTGAGGATGGACCTGTTAAAAGCCTCAACAACCGTAGAACTTGTATAAGAAGATGTATGAATGTAGCCGAAGCAAAATTGTCGTGCCAAGAGAGAATAATATGGCGTTCTATTCTCTCTGCCTAGCCCTTCGAGGAAACGGCGTGATGGTTAGTTAGTTAGATATATTTTTAATTGATTTCAATAACATTTTTAAAAAAATGTGTTTGCAAGGGGAATTATTTTTATTTATATAATATAATTCGTTTCATAAATTAAATAATTAAGAATGATCTCTTATTTTCACGGTCGCTCAGAAACTTTCGTGTAGAGTTAGGTACTACGCTATTTTTCTGTGTGTATCAAATCTCTTTGACCGGCGCTTCGAATTTCATTGCAGGGTCCATTATCAGCATTAGGTGATTTAATTTTTTCTCCTGTTGCACCCGTTTTTATGCATTTAATTATCAGATTTATCGCTTTTTCTGATTTAAAAAATTATAATGGGAAAATATATTTTTTACCATTATAATTTATTATTACGTTATTATTGCATTACTACGTTTAAAATATAGGACAGGTTAAATGCCAGACTTGTATAATATTTTACTTATGTTTTATCTTGCACAATTACTTTAAAAAAACAATTTTAAGGGGTTATACTACCTCAAAATTTAAAAAAAATCTTTTTTTATTTACCTTGAAGTTCTGAGAATAATTTATCACTCATTCAAAAATTCCAAAAATTGGTTGAGTTATAACAATTTGAAGCTAGCGTGTTATGCGAATATTAATTTTATTATTTTTTGCGTTTTTCTGACTGGTGGACAAAATATCTCAAAAACCATTCGGGCAATTTTGTTCAAATATTGCTTAATAAATTTCGTTACGTCACGATACGTGGGATTTTTTTATAAAACTTTGGACTTCGATTTTTTGAGAAAAATAATGAACATTATTTTCAAGCCGATCTCAATTGCAAAAAATAAAACATTATTTTAGATATGCTGCATCATAGGCATAACATGCTTTAACAAGAAAATAATTAGTTTTTTCATTTTCTGTAAACCCGACATGATTATCGCCACCAGCTGCGCGCGTCACGGAGAAAAACGTTAGCGGGACAACACGTAACTCGACGTAAAACGACGGTACTTTTACATGTTAATTCCTAAAGAATATGTATGTATTTATTTTATTTAAAAAAAAAAAATTAAAAAATATTTTGGGAAAAAAAAAATACTAAAAAGTTACGGACGTTACACGAAATTACGGGGACAGGCGGACGGACAGACAGACAACGAAATTATTTTAATTGGGATGTATGCCGTAAACAATGATAATAAAACATGTTTCGTGTGCGATAGTTAGGTCAAAAAAAATATTTTTCATGGATTCTTGATGTCTCGAGTTAGGGTGCAATCTCTTTAAAAGTTATATAAAATAAATATTATTTTAAAAGATAGTGGAAATCAGTTCGTTTTACCCGCATCTATTAAATTCTTCATTACAAGCGTAAAAATATTAAATTAAAGCCAATATTTTCGCCACAATTATATAAATAATGACATTTGACAGATGTTTTAACGTTTCACTATTTTTTAGTGTTCGAGTAACAATAAATAACAATATATAAACGGCCGACTGTGTTGGAGTGTGGTCAACTACTTTTGGATCGTTTTGTTTAGTTCTCACATTAAGTAAGACAAGTAGTCTTAAGTTGCACAAATCTTTGTCTCATATATATATATTTGTTTTGCCACAGAAATACGCAAATAAATTTTTGAGGTTCAGATAGGTGCGTTGTCGTCTTTGAACAAATATAAAGATTTCCGTACTCGCAAAATGTGAAGAAGGTAATATGGAAAGGGATAAACTGGGTACGTACCGTTGTCTCCGGTAGTACTTCCACGTACCTTCACGCGAATTTCACACATTTTATGGGCTTACTCGATGCGAGTACACCGCTTGGCTTATACGACGCATAGTTTGTTTCGAACGTGAGATATAAACGCCGCCTGCGGAGCACTAGCAAACTTTTTATTATTATGAACGTACTATACATCACATCTTCAAAACTAAGAGGCTAAAAACGTTTTACAGCGTAAATCTCCTACTGCAGTTGTCCACTAAATGCGAAACTAAAAACCGTATTTCTTACCGATCTTATGTATATATCTACATCATATCTTCAGCAATACATTTTTAATAGAGATGTAATTTTTTGCCATTAAATTGTTTATATATTTCAAATTCACTTTGTGGTACCGTTTTATCAATGATACTGTAGACACTTTGTTTAAACCACGATCAATTTTTATTACAAGATGCTTTAGATGTTTAGGCCCGGTTGTTTCAAGTTCGATCAAAGTAAGCGGTCGATCAAAGCATAGATTTTTACGAAAACGCATCGTCTGATTGGTGGAGAACGTAAAAATCTATGCTTTAAAAGAACGCTTACTTTAATCCAACTTGAAACAACCGGCCCTTAGTGAGCGATCCTCCCTTCTTCAGGACAAGGAATGTACTAAAACTAATTTTCCAGTATTGACAAACGGATTTTTTTAGTTATGGTGGTTACAAATTAATTCGTTAACAAATTAATTTAAAAAATTAACAAAATTCCTTTGATTATTTATAATATTTGTTTTTATTAACATTTAACTAAATTAAAAAATATATCTAGATATTTCTAGGTTATCCAAGTATACTGCAAATGTATATAAAATTTTGAAGCCTGTATGTAAATCTAAAGATTAATTGTATTATATATGATTGTACTATATTGGATGTTTCGCAAATTCTGAACAATTATCACAAACTTTTAAAATTAACTGTAATTGGATTAATAAGCAAAACTTCAATGTATTTCGAAATCAGATTTAATGGACGTTTGAGATGTCTAAACTAAACAACAACAATTATTATTATTTCTTTTATAATGAAATTGTTTTCATATTAAAAAAATATATATATTTACGTTCTAAATAAACATTACTGTAGTGGGACCCATCACAGAACCTTTACCGTTCTACGAGAAAAAGCTCCCGTATTGGCCCTACACTTTCGCCATCCAAATTGGCATTGTTTTAATGCTAACATAAAAGAAAGTTTACCATAACGCCGTTTTCCGCGGCGGTGAGTGGATAGATAAAATATCGCACGCTTCTGTCGCCTTTTGTGTCTTGTCAACTTTCAAACATCTTCTCATGCACAGTCTTCGATTGTTGGAGCTTTTTACAGATAATATTTATTCAATTTTTGCTCCAATATTTTGTTAATCCAGATATTTAGCAGACCCCTTATATTCCCGTTGCCTTCATATATTGTTGTTACCATATTCTCGTCGCTCATAAGATCCGAAAGATCTTATAATCATCTTACTCTAAAAACTACGCTAGACAAATTTACATCGCTTCTAATTTGTTAATTTTTTACTCTATAAAGCATAGATTATTTACACGTGCACCTATGTGAAAATGTGCACTAGGTCATTAATAATCTGTATGTAGGTATATCTAAAATGGGAATATATTTACAGACGTTCGTAAAATGTGTGCTTAAATATCCACTTTAATAGAAAGAAACTATCATAATAAAATGACTTTATTATATTCATATATCAAGAAATGAGCATTAAAGTGCAATAAGGGTGTACTTAAATCACACATTAATTTACACATTAAAAACATACTGAGATCCCTATGCAAGATGTGAATATAATATTTGTGTCGGTATTTTGGTGAAAAGATAATCGTTATTTCTATATGTAAATACCTATATACGAATAACCCTTGTAAAATATGGAGATCCACCCTGACTTCAGCATTAATGATAGTGTTATGCTAATGGGCAGACTTATACGAACTGCATAATCGGGCTTAAATTATGAATCAGCACATTTAAACACCAGCGTGTACTTAATTTCCCCTAAGCACAGCGATATGGCTCAAACAAATTGCATCCTCCACGGAGGCACGTTCGTCCTGCCGGGATATAAACCCGTCTCCCGCGGAGTAAAAGGTTCCTTAAGAGCTCGCCCTCGCACCTCGGCGCACTCCAGCTCGGGCTCCTAGTAACCGCACATCCGCATTAATGACGTTTAATACTGGGTGAAGCCAGTACGGAAAATACCATATCGCTAACTATTAGGTCCTTACATATGAAATTGACGTTTAGTATGGGAGGAACATAAAGTCGATTTTTTTTTATTATAATATATTTATTTAATCAAAGTATGTACCATTGCTATCTATGCACTTTTGCCATCTCATAGGTAGTTCATCGATCCCTTTACTAAAAAAACCATTCGGAAGGGAATCAATAAAATCTTTGAAGGCGGTTTGGACTGCCCCATCGGAGTTGAATTTTTTCCTTTGCAAGAAGTTATCCAAATTTCGAAAAAAATGGTAATCTGTTGGGGCAAGGTCCGGAGAGTACGGTGGATGTCTTAGACATTCCAATTGAAGCTCCTCTAATTTGGTAGCCGTCTGTTGTGCAGTGTGTGGTCTAGCGTTATCATGAAGCAGCAGTGGCCTAGAGCGATTAACCAGCCTCGGTTGTTTAGCAGCTAGCTTTTCCATCATGGTTTGCAGTTGCTGACAATAGACATCTGCCGTAATCGTCTGGCCAGATTTAAGAAAGCTGTAGTGAACGACACCAGCACTAGTCCACCAAACGCTCACAAGTAACTCGCGTTTGTTGATTTGCTTCACTCAATTCGTGAGGTACCCACCTTTCAAGCTTTTTCACCTTACCAATTTGCTTCAAGTGGATTAAAACAGTTTTATCACTAACACCGCAGCCTGTAGCTAACTCGGATGTGGTTTGCGATGGATTCCGCTTCCACAATAGCCTTCAATTCTTCATTATCAACTTTGGTCTCCGGCCGTCCACGGGGCTTGTTCTGCAGGTCGAAATTTCCAGAACGAAAACGTTGGAACCAAAAACGCACTGTGTTTTCTTTTGCGGCACCGTCGCCATACACATCATTAATCCTTCGAGCCGTTTCTGCAGCACTGGTGCCACGGTGGAACTCGTACTCGTAAATAACGCGATATTTCAAGTTTTTCATTTTGTAAACTGAGTCTCGCAAAGAAAAAAACAATTGAGGAAAAAACAAATGAATTATAATTTTCAAAACACAAATACATGAGTAAATAGCTGTAAAAATTTGGATTTGGAATTCCTAACCAAAGAGAAGATATTTGAGATCAAATTTGCCAGTACGGTAAAACGTCAATTTCATATGTAAGGACCTAATATTTACAATACACGCATATATCGGTTAAACTTTAATATTTACATCCAATATATTGCTTGCAACGGGATCAGTAATTATTAATAACAATTACCGGAAATTAAAAAATTAAATTAATTTAATTAATTATTAATTTAATTAATTAATTATCTATTATTTTGATGATAACATCATTACATAACACATTTTCTATGATAAACTAATTATAAATAGTGAACAAATAATGATAAAAATTAAGAGTTTCGCAAATCAACAAATACATTCAAGAAATGTATTATAGCATAAACTTTAAGCGATTAATTAATTAAAATATCTACATCAAATATATTTATTTTATGCATACACAGTAAGTAAGTACAAAAATATACCTTACATTGGTTTCTTTACTTATAACTTTACATTAGTTTCTTTAGTTTAGTTTAGTTTAGTTACATTAACTAAAAATGCATATGAATTTAAAAATACTTGCAAACACTTTTACGCGCGTATGTGTCAACGTAGCGTACACAAAAAATATAGCACGCACACAAGATTTGAATCTAAATTTCAAAGCAATTTTCCAAATTTGTTCATTACTATATGTCTAAACAGGTTATGTACTAAATTTCAAAGCAATTTTCCAAATTTGTTCATTACTTTATGTCTTAATAGGTACACGTGAAACCATCTAGATTATATGTAGGTTATATATTTTTTATTTAACCGCAATCCTCGTTATATTTCAAATAAAACGAGTAGATATGAATATATCGATTTGCTTATTATTATTTAATATTAATACAAACTCAAATGAGTATCCTTGTATTTTTAAGATAATTATCTTACTTTTGGTAGAAAATAAGAAAAAAATATCAAATTCGTTTTCTTTCTTAATTTCTACCCAAATTAAATTGTATTGTACAAAAAAAATTTTTTTCTAGGAGGTAATTCTGGGATTAAAGTAAATTATATAGTTCTACTATTTGTTTATTAATAATTTCTTGACAACATCTTGACAAGACAACAATATTTAAGTCCCTGCAAATCAATCTGCCAAGTAGTGTAAAACCACATTAAAATAACTAGTTAAAATAACTGTATTTTTGTATTTCTATTATTCGTGTTTTTGGTGGCTGTATCGTCTTACTCGAGTCCCGGCTTGTATCATTTCGCTAGCCTTGCACTTCTCTGGCCGGTGATGAAAATAAATTATAATATACCCTTTCCACCAGCTAGACAATATAAAATATCACAGCTCGGCGCGTCACAGCAACGAGAGTTATTTACGATACACTTTCATTTCATCAGCAGTCTCGATCAATTTTGATTAATCCCGCGTGAGGACTACGTCACTGATATTCACTTCTGTGTGTGATATTTTATCACCCCCAACGCAACAGCCCATTTAAAACGAGTTGAAAGTCTGATTTATAAGAAGTTTCTCGTAGACTTTGAATTAAAAACATTGAAAGTACACAGTTGAGGTTATTTTAAGACGCTTGCAAACCTAAGTTTGTGACTTTTGTAAAATTTTATCAAAAAAATGTTGTTCTGTTCTGCAACCTGTCTGGCCAACTTTTGGATATCATCGTAAGTCTGATGTTGCAGGTATTTACGTGTAAGGTTTGTATTATGTACTTATTTTGTGTTTATGATGTGTTTATCTAAGTATACGAGTTTCATAAATATTTTGTGGCAACACAATGACATGAACTTATCATGGAATACATAAACATAATATTACATGACATAAAACTAAAACGCATCAACAAGATTACCCTTTAAGATGGACCATGCAATGGGATTCGAAACGTCGACCTGAAAGCTCGAAAATATATAAAAGAATAGTCAAAAAAACTATACATCTAAGATTCTGAATGGCAGTAAAAAACTGAGAACATTTTAAATAAATAAAATGTTAAAACTGTTTGATATTTAATCATGAATTTTATACACATATTTCATTTTTAAGTATATGTTGGTACTGTACCTTTAATTGGTCAAAAGTTGTTATGAATTTGTTAGTGTCAGACTTTCACTTTAGCTGATAATTCAGACATAAGTACAAATTTACAGAAAGTTCTGAAATAATATACAGTGCACGTGGCTGTAGAGAAGTTAGCAAAGTGTCTTGTTCCATACTATATTTATTTTGACAACTTGAATCCTTAAAAAACTAAACTTATCTCAATTGGAAATGAACTTCCATTCAGTTTTCTAGACTGGGAGTATAAAAGGGACAATACAGGGTATTTAAAATCATTTGACTTTTCAGCGAATAAACTAGAGAATTCTATTTATTGAGTTTCGATGAAGGTAATTTATTTAATATTATTTTAGTAAAAATTGTTGAAAACGATTATAATTATAATCTCACTTAAAAATTCTGTGGACATGACTCTAGGAATTTGACATTGTAAACCTACCATGTCTCCATTATCTAAATCATAAACATTCATTAAAAATCTTTTATAAAGTAATGTGATGATAAATTTAAATAAAAATTAGTTAAACTGTATTAATCGAAACATTAAGAAATATATCATTTTGGCAACAAAACAGATATAGAGAATGAAATATTACGCTCGCAGTTAGATATCGCTGGTCATCAATACTCGCACTGGATCATCGTTCGCTTATACATGACTTCTATGGTCTTCGCCGGCTGTCAAAATTAGACTAATCGCAGCTATGGCGACGCTTGTTTGTATAGGAAATGTTATTCTCGAACATTCTAGTGCTTTCGACTGACTACCAATCCTTGCAAATTGTTTTTAATCTATTCTAGATCCACGTGCAGGCGGGCAATTACTCCATTATGTGTGGTTCTTCTTGATTTAGGATCTCGTGACAATATTAGTATGTATTTATGATTTTGAATATTATTGTTCAATATTACTTTATATTTATATTATTTTTAAATATTTTCTAATTATTATTTTTTTTAGCTACAACAAGGCATGTGTACTGTAGCGAAAAACGTCGCAAAAACGCTCTAGGCTTGAATAAATCACACAGTATCCTAAACTCACCGGGAATCGAACCAAGAACTTCCATTTTATATTTATAAACCTTATAGAATAATTCGTTTTGTCTCTAAATATCAGTCTCATTTTACATTATTTTTATATTACTCTCAATAAATTAACTTACAAAACCGTTTTATAATTTTGTGTATTTATGAACATAATTTTTATGTTGGACACCTATTTCTTATTTTAAGCATTTTTTTCATAAAAACTTTTACATCGTTATATTACATAATAAAATAAAATCGTTAATTTGTATATTTTAATTTATCGATATCTCTTCTTGGATTTCTACACTTCTTTCTGAATATAGACATGCACATACCTAGTTGGACCATGGATGATAATAATGAAACATCCATTTATGAAAAACAATTAAGCTAGTCTTACAGTAATCCAAATGATGTGTAACATATTTTCTCAGTAACGCTTCATTCGTTTCTCAGTAACGCTCAGTAACGATTCGGTAAGGAAGTCTGCGACTTCCCATGAACCGAGCGTAAAGACAATATTTCAAAATTATTTATTTATTCACACTCGCAGAGAAAAACTTTATATTGTTGAAAAAAATCAAAAAAGTGGTTTCGAACCAAAAAGATAGGTAGATATATGCCATTGAACATACACGTGAATATATATTACATCGCATAACACAGCCTTATATTTGAATATACATATATGATTAATGAACAGGTGATTTTATTTATATTTTTTTAGCAGATATTATTAAATCGCTTGATTTAGAATAAAATTCTTTTACAACCAATTTTTTTCTCAGAATCAATAAAATATATGTTGCGCCTTATTTTGTCGAACAGTTTTTTTCTAAGCAAATGTTATATTGAGATATTGGAAATGTAAATTCAACATAACCTAATTTATCGAGTTTGATATTTCCTTTCGACGCCTAATGTCTGAGTTGAATCTGCCAAATAAAATTAGTAGATTCATTTTTTCAAACGAACATTAATAAAATTACTCTCGTAAAAGTCGCTTAAACCGAGCGTAAAGATGTTACACGTTAAAACAGTGTCGTCTTTAAGAAAGGTTTCGAAAGCGTTGAGCGTTTAGCTGTCTGACCATTCGAGCCCCGTTCCTGCGTGCTACAGACAATAACGCTCCCAATGTCATCCCGATTATTAGCTCACTCGCCCCCCGCCTCATTAGCCCGCGCTGGAACCGAAATAAGATAACCCGTGGAGCGGCGATCAGGAGCGCAGCATTATGTAGTTATATATTTTCCTAATCGCGATCTGCGCGACGGGCCGTGCGAGCGGGCCCGGCCAGTCTGGGCGCGTCACCGCCCGACACGTCATCGCCATCGGTCACCACGCGACTAAACCGACAAATGACGTCAAATAAAATGTGACGTCTACGCGATGTTGAAATGAAACTTCTTTGCCCCGGAAAATATTTTTTTAAGTTATTTTATTTTTACTCCCTGTCTTTTAACTCGTAGCGTCTGCTTGCTCGTCTGTCGAAAAAACTTTGGATCGATTTTTAACCCTTTTTTCGTGATCTAATCGAGCTGAAACTTTGCAAGCAGACGATAAAAATGATCTAACAAATTTTCGTTTAAAGTATAATTTTGGATTTTTAAAAAATGTATTACTACCTTTTGAAGTGTCGCCCGACTCAAGCCCAACGCGTGGGGTAAGCGCCAAACCTAGTTCAACTAGTAAATGAGAAAAGGAGTATATTAAAAACCTAATCTTTATGGGTTAGTTTTTGAATTTTTTTATATTATATTCTAACGGAATTTAAACTTTCAATGCGGCTGTCAAAGTTGTATAGTTTCGAAACTTTCGAAAACGACACCGTTTTAGGCCGAAAGTCAACAAAATATAAAAGTGGATAGGCACTTGGACTTTTTTTGAAAATGCACACGTTTTTTTATTCGACGCGATATATGTCTGCTATGAATCGTCATGCGACATCGATTCGAAGACATTTATCTCTTATTTTAGCTATCACAAACCAATAGTTACATTTATTTAAATTTGGAAATTTATTCTTTAGGACTCGACAGGTAACATAGGTTTATATTTCCTCCCTCCCCTTTCACCTTTTCTCCTCCCCCTGATATATTTTCGATGCAAATCTATATCGTTCGAATCAAACCTTTGTTTCCCCCCGCAAATTGATTTTCAACTTAATCCTTAACCCGTGCAACGCCAGGTACGAACAGCTAGTATAAATATACATCTCAAGTAATTGTACCATTTGTGACCGGTTAAACAAACGGTTTGACCTTCAATAATTTCCCTGTGATATTTGTTAACCCTATTATTTGATATTAATAAGGGCTCTGAAACATATTGGTATTTTTAAAAAAGTAGTGGTGTAAACAAAGTATATTCTTGATAATTTAGAATATTTCTATTAATAAAGTAAAACACTCATTATAAAACAATTTTTTATTAAATTATCTACACGTTTCTGGCTCAATAGTCCTTTATTCGGGATACAACATATACATATAATTAAATTTTGAGTACCAATAAATATAGACCTGTTTGTTTGCTAGTAACAGGTATAACACAGACAAATTATGCTTTATATTTCGCAGCAATTTTATCACGACATAATACGAAAAGTTTTCATGTTGCAGAAATAACACCATATTATTACAATATTATACTAACGCATTTAACCATGTTGTCAAATAAACAATAAAACTTTCTTGCTAAATCTCATAGAAAGAAAATTATACCCAGTGTAATTTCTCGTTTGTATTAAAATGTTCATCCTCTGCATATCCATGCATGGAAACGGCGTATTTTAATTATTCACTCAATATATTAAAATATTTCAAACGTCGGATTTTTTTATAATCGATAATCAAATTCAAATGTTAAATTTAAAATATAAATATTAAATATTCTTCAATTTTTTTTATATTAACTGTATTAGTTATCTATTATCTTGTGTCTAAAACAATAAGTAGGACAGGTTCAATTTATATTTATTTGTGAAATACCTACTTAACTTAATAATACCTACTATAACAATTTTCAACCTTCTTAAGCGGTAAGAAGCAGGCGCGTGCACGCGTGCAATGAGTAGGCAGGTATATCAAAGCATTTTACCGAAAAATATAATTTGGAAAAAAAGAACAAAATTAAATATTTATCCTGCAGAATATTATGATATATTAAAATCTAAATAATTTGCTATATTAATTTATTTTTTTTGAAAATGTATATTTTTATATGAAAATAAATTGCCTTGTTCCATACGAAATAGTACGCTCACTCCCAGTGTGGAGGAGGTTAAAAAATTGGGTTGCGCTAACTGATGTATTATTCTTATAATCCAGAATAAATAATATAATCTAGGATAGTTAGAAACTTTTTTTAATTCTTGAATACAAACTCCTTTATTCTGTTATTGTTAATTTAACATTTAAATTAGTTTATGAAAAGTTACTTTTTAAGATATTATAAATTGTGTGTTAAGTAGTTAATAAAATAAATGGATACATGTAAAGATGTACCTGCAGGCAATCTTCTAGCAAGATGTTTTGTGGGTTTATCATATTATTTTGTAATTAAAAGTTGTTAAATAATAATTTAGAAAAAAAATTAAAACTCATGCTTCAACGTACTTGCTCCACGCCCCTAATAAGAAATATTTTAATCACAAACCAGCTAATTAATGTTCAGACCAGAGTAACCATTGTCATTAAATTTAAACTTATTACATGCAAGAAATATTTAAATCAAATAACATATGAGATAAAAAGAGCCTATCTATTGGGTGCTCTTATTCAGGCACCTGTTTATGTACCGTGATATATCCTTGGTGATTCAAAAGGCTCCAAGTCCCGGGCCTTAAATCCCTCGCATCTGCAGGCCAGCCCAGCATCAGATATGGGTGGCATAATTAAACCTGCTGTCGTGCCATCACGGATTTTTCTGCCCAGGTTGACCAATAAATTCCCCGATAGCTGGACGATGCCAGGATATTTAATTAAATAACATGTGTCACTGGGGAGAGGCGAGGATGAATATCTTCAGGAAAATAAAAACATTTTAATACGCATTTGTGGAAATCTTTCCATTGAACGATCACTCTTAAACAATTAAATTAACAATTAAAAATCTCAAAGCTGTACATCACGAATACAACATTAGTTTTTCTTTTATTTTAACACTCTAGGAATTTATTTTTAACCGTCAACTTTTTTACAATTTCCATAGCATAAATAATGAGTAATGTGAATGCTAGATGTTATTACGAATTTCTTAAACATGTGTATCCTATTAATCTGTATCAAATTATTATTTATTTATTTACATATTATTCTTGCTACTTTTTTCGCCTTTTTAAATTAAAAATTATACATTCTTAGCATTAGATAATTATCATTTTGTAAATAACGTAAATAACCAGCTGCCGTGAAGTGCATTATTAATTTTATCCGTTGAGTAACGCTAATCGGAACATAAGCACTTAAGCATTGATACCGATATTGCCCTTCATTTTGTCAGTAATTTAAGTGGTAATTTTATTTACTAATCTTTTTCTCGTATGCACTTCTTAGTAAATAAAAATGTGTTTGTTTCATCACACATATCTCTAGCGACATCAACCTTGTCTTGTAAAAATTATTTCCATAATACGTCAAATTATAAAAAAATCCACTAAGTTAAATTGTAGTACCTACCTACATATCAAATAAATAATTGGCCTAATATATCGTTCATTTCATTTTGTGACATATTAGAGTGCACATAATTTTATTTTATATTTTTGTCTTTGTTATTATTAAAATCCAAAGGTACATAACTATTTAAGTACCTACAATATAAAAAACAAATTTCTTAGACTAATAATAAATAAATGTGATTTATTTGAGATGAAAAAGATATGCACATACACGAGAGATGCACACAAAACACTTTGGTTTATATTTCGGTTTTAATTGCGCTCAGTCGCTCTAATTATGGACCGTTATCTCCATATCGCACGCTCCCGAGAAATTGCCATCAGCCAAAACAAAAAACGTAAACTTCATCCTATATCCTTATTCGCCTGTTCCTCACGTGACCACAAACAACAAAGCCAATGAGATCTGGATTCCAAGTTTAAAAATCCCATTTGGAAAATACTCGGCCCTTCGTGGCGTGCAAATAATTAACACTGATCTGTGTAGGTACTTTGCTCTGTTGTTTCAGTGAATCTAGCGCTCATTTGCTGAGACAGACGATAAGGAGTAAACACACTCATTGTATAGGTAAAACATTAGATGTATAATTTATTAAAAAAATATTCATTCATAGGGTAATTCGACGATTTAAGAAATGACAGACATAGATATCTGTGACGCGAGTGAACGTGTAAAATTTATGGAGTATTCTATTTATATAATTGTATTTAGGTCAAAATTAATTCATTCGTTTTTCATTGCTAAGTCTGCTTTCGCACATTTTCACAATTTTATTTATATGTTAGATATATTTATAAAAAAACTTGTAAAAAATAATAATAATGTCAAACAATGAGACAATAACAAGAAAAAAATAGTGAAAATTACTAAAAAATTAACGTAAAGGTTCGAGACATAAATGAAAATTGAGCCAAAAAACTACAGAGAGACCAAAAAATCATGCATTTACCTTAAAATTTCTTACCCTAAAAAACAGTTTCTGAAGCAGTTGGAATCATTCTGACACTACGTTGAAAATAATTATTTTATTCAAAAATTTCACTATTCTTCGGCCGAGTTTTATTAATAAAAGCAAATTTTACAATTGAGAAAAATCAAACAGGATGACGCGATCCCTCCCCCCGAAACTGTTTAGTTTTTTTCCAATGCAAATGCCTAAATTTTCGTATTGATTGTCAATGGTTATCGTTGCGGCAAGTTTCGTTGCACAAAAAATTAATGTCGTTTTGTCGGTGTGCCGGCCGCCACGGTACAATGCACTTAATCAAAACTGTCATTGTCTTAGGAGCTCCCCGATTAGTCCCGCTTTTCTTGTATCAAGCTTTTTTCCAACGGTACTCACATTGCCCGACTTTGACAAATATTCAAAAGGGAATCTTTTGTCGGAGTTGCGACAAAGTTTGTCCAGAGATTAGTATGAAATTGGTGACGCTGTTTCTTTACGGTTCTTTGCTTATTTTCTATTTCCGTTAAGTTTTTTTGCTTCCACGGTGTTCAATTTGGTCGTGACCAGATTTAATATGTTAGTGTCATTCTACTTTGATACAAATATTTAAATCGAATATTTTATTGTATGATAAAAATTCTGTTATACGATATTTAGAGTGCGCGTATATGAGCACAACTTTTCTGTCGAAGTGCTGCTCTCATAAAGGACACAGCACAACCTAGAATTCTCAGTCTCCTGATGTCGTACCGTAATGAAATACATATATCTTAAAATCTTCCCAACTAAACGTCCAATACTACGATATGGAGATAACCACATCCAAATCAGTTCAGTCGTTCTCTAGTTTTCAAGTAAAAGATAAACAGACAGACATTGCCATTTATATATGTAAAGAAGGGGTATGTAAAT
>JADDOH010021129.1:0-11187 GCA_016648135.1 Agrypnia vestita | reverse complement strand
ATAGATGTTGTCTGGGGACAAAGTCAAGTAATTGTGTTTTTAAAATTTGAGCATACTCAAAGAATATAAAAAAGTTTCACTGCAATAGTAATACTAAAACGCTGCTTGCTTGATTTTTTCAAATCCAGCTTTGCCATTCGTACTTGTTGCCTCCTCATTGCCGCCACTCGTCCCGCCCGGCAGAGATTAATTCCGTTGAAAAGGTTAATAGCCGTCGCATTTACTTTTGATATAATATTTCATTTTCCCCATGACCCGCAGATCTTTCGCCCTTCGTCCCCCCACACGAGGGCTACCTTTACCTGGTTACCTTGTTACCTCAACAGCCTGGGCTGTCTTCATTTGTCACGTCATGCTGCGGTGACGTCACTCACAGTCCCGACGCATGATGGTGCACCATCTTTGTACTGCCGTAATCTGCCACTGGGCCTTTATGGTCGCTCTTTTTTTGAGGTATACCAAAAATAAAAGCGAAACAAGCCCAACATTTATTTTTATGTGAAATGTTCTAAGCGCAGAGCAAAGAGCAAAAAATTTATGTTATGGGAAGGGTTTTCAAGGGTTCTATATTTCAAGGGTTTTATATATAGGTCTCTTTTCTCTCACACTTTTATTTAGCTTCACTTACCTGTCAGCCACAAAATGTTGTAATCAATATTTGACTCGCCAACAATTGCTCAAAAATTTGGCAGAGAGACGTATTATGACAATACAGTAATCATTCATTAATTTATAAAATAAATCAATCATTAAAGTATTTCATCCAATTATTTTATTACATTTTTAACTGGACTATTCGGGACATTAAACGAAAATCAACTTCACAACACCACTCTAACTAGTTGACTTAATTTATATTCCTATAGACTCCCATACTCCTTTCCTTTATCCTAATCCTACATCCCACTCCGCCCTCTCCCCCCTTATCAGTATATAATGAAACCATAAATTGTCATAAATGTCACACTTTGATAATATCTTTAATAATTAATTTTAAGGGGAAAGATTATAATTGGCATAATTTACTATTTTTCATCTCTTGTATGTTAATTTAAGATTTACTGTTAACTTTTTCTAAAATAAATAAATAAATTACAAATAAATGAGCATCAAAAAAATTATCTTTAATATTTATTTTTATGTCCTCAATTCGTTCGCTTACAATCAGTTGTTTTTTAAAATTCTATATTGTTATACACAAAAATTAAGAAAATATTTCATGATTAATTATTAAAATTATCTCCCTCTATAATACGTCTTTTTGACGGCCACTCACGGTTATCCAAATGTGTGTATAACGTATAAAAACAATAGATTATTAATAAACACATTACATTTTGTTATTTTTATTAATCGATCCTCCGGTATTGGTTTAATCGAGAACGAGGCCAAACTACACGCTTGAACCAGATTTGAATTATTTTGGGAAAATAATTATATTTTATTTAAAAATTATTTGCGATTTGTAATTTGCATTTATATGAATGTTATTTTTAGTTAATTTTCATATATATTTATTTGCATATTTACTTTATATTATACATATTTATAGTTAGTACACATTGCATACAAAACGTTGTTATGAAAATATTTATCTTTCTAATTACACGGAAGATTTCGCATTATATTGAGGGGTTTAAATATAATTATTATATAGGAAAAATTTCTTTCGAGATATATTCTTACTAAAATCCATTAAAAATTGACGTAGAAACAATGTGTTTACGTAATTATCTAGGTGAAATATGTATTTGTATATGTAAAAGCAATTGTTGGTCTTGTGGTTAGGGCTCTCGCCTCGTGACCCTTAGGTCGCGGGTTCGAATCTCACTCCAGACCAGAAAGTTAGTTCTATTTTCATAGCACAAGCGTTTAGCTTAGTTTGAAAATAGTAAGAATATTGATGTGACACGTATTCCTTGTTCGCATCTCTATTTTTTTTAATATCGATACGGTCGTTTCGATTAATTTAATTTTAGATTTTTAAATTCATAATTATAACCATATCGGAAATGATCTTTTGGAATTATATAACTTTAATTAACGTCAATTTTTCATATGACTGTCACTCACTTTGTTAATTGCTTTAAACCCCACCTCGCCTCATTCTCCCCAACCCTCCAATTTTTGATCTCTTTTAGTAGGAACCTTAGTGCATGTTAGCCTTCGGTTAGATTAAAACGCATCTGAGAAATATTTTGGGAATGTATTACAGTGTAAATAATACTATGGTGTAGTGTGTAGTGGTATTATGGTGGATAGATTAAAAATCTCTGTGGCGGTTATATGTAAATACAATATAATATGTAAATATAAAAATAAAAAACGGTACCAATGTAAATGAAAAGTTATTTTTCTGCATGTTGTGGAAAGGCTTTTTTTAGTACAGAGTTCCTGAAGATAATAGGCATGCGTTCGTATCACCGCGTACGATAAATACAACAAAAAAACAATATCGCTTTACCATCTCCAATCTTCGCTTTCAGCTGGCCTTCTCATACCGTCTTCGTTTCGCTTCTGGTTCTTCGCTGGCAGTCACTTCTACCCGCTTCCGCTTAGACATCTATGTTGAACTTAATAAAGTAATCATAGCGATCGTACTTTAAGACTAACACATTCAAAAATTTCGCGTGACATTAAAGAATTGACGAAACTAAAAAAAGGCTAACCTCAAAACGCAAACGTCACTTCAATTCGGAAATTTCGCATGGTATTATAAACGTCACATTTAAAACAACACAAACCGACAGATGTCACCAACACATACAATGTCCGATAAAAGAATACGTCAGCATTTTAAATGACTTATATTTAAGTGTAATAAAAATAAAAAAATAATTTTCGGACAAAAAATGTTTTCTTCACTCTCCAAATAAAAGCGCGGACGCTTTCCCTCCATCAACAACAGAATTCTGTAATCTATTTCGTAAGTGCCCGCCTTTCATCTGGAGAGTGAAGCAAAAAAAAATTTCCGAAAATTTGTATTTTTTTTTTGTATGTTGCATATTATTTATTTAAATTTACGTTTGCACCCCGATCACGTGAACGGTGCAACGCGCATCGGCGGTCACGTTATTGCATTTTGGTCGAAAGGTCATTTTATTAAGAAATGGCCCCGTGCCAGCCTCTAATCGGCGATTCGTGATTTTCAATTCCGCGCGAGAAGAAGGACGTATGTAAATTACCGAGAAGCTGACCGGCGGAGCCACAGCTCGCGGTTCTTATAGACAACTGTTAAATACGCGACAGTATCGAGTGTCGTCAATCCGATACTAAATATTTTCAAGCGCCTTGAACAAAAGCGACTCGGTCACCTTATGTTCGTCCTCAAATTGTCTTGAAATTATTCAATATCATTTTTTTTTAAATCACACTATCCACGCAGGGTGGTTCGAAGCCAGTGGCAAAAAGTTACAAAGAGTCTTCATTCAGTTTTAAACAGACAATGGTCTTTCACTTTGGGTGAAATTTCGCCGATGTTGGCCAGAAAGGTCGAAAAAACGCGGAATAATACCCCGGAAAACACAATTTCTGAACGGCCGTAAAAAACCTAAGAAAGAAATTTCAACTGTTTAGGAGACGAGCGACATATTTTTTTATTGTTACATAACATTAATTTATTCTTGCATGACATACAAAGTTTTTTTTCTATAGTTGTTTATTTGAAAATCAAAATCTCCATGAAATATTTTGATGGCAAATAAAAAAGTTTCACAAGGTGATTATTATCAAACAAAAAGTAACCCATAAAAACAAAGTTTTTACAATACTCCCGTTCTCATTTTCGGGTTTCATGTCTACAATATGCGTCGGAATCTCCATACAACTTATTGAGTTGTATGAAAAAAACATTAAAAATTTGAAAAATCCAAAATTATACTATAATTATTTATTTTTTTTAACGAAAATTTGATAGATCTTCTTGATCGTCGCCACGAGTCTACTTGCAAAGTTTCAGCTCGATTGCATCACGGGAAAAGGGTTAAAAATCGATCCAAACTTTTTCGTCAGACAAGCAGACGCCACGAGTTAAAAGAAAGGAAGTAATAACTTAAGATTGATTCATGATATTTTAGTTAACCAATATTTAAAATATTGGAATGAGCTTTGAGTATTTACATTCAAATCTAAAAAAAAACAAAATGGCTGGATATATTTAGATTCTTAACGTCTCATTTCTAAACTATCTTACTTAAAACGTCGGAGTATCATGAAAGTAACTTATATAGAATTTTATCACTCGCTTCGATACAAGTCAAATAAAATTATCAAAACCATATTTCTCTACGGTTGAGCGAATTCGTTTCTTACGAACGCTGCTTTAATGGTAAGAGATATATGAATGCTTTCTACAGAAAAATTATAGATCTTAAAAAGTCCTATAAAAAAGTCCGCAACGACATATATCTATATGTTAAGCTTAATTTACAAATTGATAAAATATGAATAAATGATATATTTAAAATTAATTTCAATCTGTGGGGGGTAATTTATGTAGGTAATGTTAAATTCATATCGAAATAAATTTGCTTATCGTCAGGGAAATTTTATGTCGATAAAAATTGCCTTGTACACAACATTGTTTGGACGAGTAGTTTAGATTTTATTGATTTTTCACTGATATCTTACAGTCTCAAACTAAATTCCACGCGGTCGAAGCTGTGGGCACTGCTACATAGTATTATAAATAATTTTAAAACAATCGGTTTTAGAAATTAAATGGTCAGAACTATTTTTCTACTACTTACGTTGTTATTAAATTAAAACTAGCTGTGCCCACGCGGCTTTGCACGCGTAGATTTTTAGAACACTGTTTGGATCGTCATAGGACTTTCGCGAACCTTCTAGAACGTTCTACTTCCAGAACTTTCAAGAAATTCGAATGTACAGGAACCTTCTAAACACACCGACACATTCCGCCACTCAGTTTAGAACCTTATAGAACTGTCGGGAATGTTCTAGAACTTTCTTGTTTTTCCGGAACCTTCTAGACTCACCGACACAGTCCGCGCCTATTTTGAGACAATATGAAGCATTTGCGGCCTTCCCATAACAAAAAAAAATGTGCTAGAAAACACATTTTTGTCACCTACTCCCACCCACGTACAGCCACCCCCACCAAACTCGCATACTTTCGATGTGACACCAAGGGCTGGCTATCCACCACCGTAACCATCGATGGGTGGTTGTGGCGGGTAGGGAAATAAAATATATGTATATATATATATATGTAGTGTTTAATTAAGTTGATGCTGCAGGGCCCTAAGCCAGTGAAGTGATAGCGACAACGTCTGTATCTCTCCTTCTGGCTATCTAGAGGGTACACTTTTGTTTCTTCTGTTTGCAGACTCCTTGCTGGCCCGAGTCTGGCCATCTCCATGCGCTGTGTGCGTCCATGCGCTATCTAAGCGGCCGCTGGTCCACGCTATCTATTACGGTCATCTCGCCGCTGCATTGTTTCCGCGCGCTCTCTCGCTTCCCTGCCGCGCGCGCTGGCCTCTTTCGCTTATTTATTTTATGCAAACGAACTTATCGTTATTTTTATTTATGCGAGAATTATCATATTTCCAACCGACGGTTCTCAAAATCTTGCACCGTGAAATTTGTGTTTGTTATTTTAATTGAGCAGCGTGGAACGTGAACTGCCGGCGAATTCCGCCGTCAAAATGGATCGAATTATTAACTACACGCACCAGAAAAAGTTTAACGTACAATATATCAGCGTTAAGGGGTTACAACCCTAAAATTTAGGTAGAAATTGGGTGATTACATACCAGATGTCTCAATGATTATAACTTCTCAGAATTCGCAAACCACCTTTTGGAAACAGGTCACACATTTAAAAAAAAAAATGGTATTGGAGTCCACACGTAAATAATTGAGGCCTTAAGATTAGATAATTTAGAAATGTTGGAAATCAAGAAATTCCTGAATACTAAAGCCAAATAGTCAATAACTAGTTAAATTCTACAAATAACCCATTCATGTCTACTTGTCAATCTCCCGTACCCTCACCATTTACCCATGCTTCCGTTCAAACATTATTTTGTTTACTAAAATGAGTAATGGATAGTTAGTATGCGTCCGTCCTGACGACGATACAGTGGTATCGAAACCGGTAAATCTAAAATGGTTTTTAAATAAAGTTTAAAGTAACAATTATGTCCAACCAAAAAGTGAACACTATAAACATTAGAATTAATTATTTTTTATTGAGATTTTGCGAGGTGCATCATATATATTATTTTATCGAAAAATATTTGGAAAAAAACAAAATCTCCTTTCTCATGGTACTCATTCGCCGTGACTAAGATGCAATTGTAAGCTTCATGTATGGATAAAAAAAGCTTTGCCATGTAGAATATCATGTCAAAGATTAATATTTTTAGTAACTTATCGGTGTAGCGGTTATGACTCTCGCCTAATGATCCAGTGGTCGGTGGGTTGAGCCCCATTCCAGGACGCCAGAAAGTTAGTCCTTTTTGCATAGCACAAGCGTTTAGCTTAATTTGAGAATAGTAAAAATCGAATTTGCCTACGTAAACCAAGACATCTTTCAGAAAGCAATTTTACGAGAGAACTGTTTGAAGTTTGGCATTACATAGAAAAAGAGCGTATTGAAAAAAGTAGACAGAGTAAAAAATGCATTTTTGGTAGATCTCCGAGTTCGCGCAGGAACCGTCGAAATATATTGATGCGACATGTATTCCGTATTCTCATCTCTATTAAAATTAAAATACGAAAGTTATAAATTATATTTATTTATAACGATTAGAACGTTTTCGATATTAACGCATCATCTTCGGTGCTGTTACTTATATTAAACTTAAGACTTTAGGACGGTATGAGGGGTGGGGTGGAGATCAGAGTCAGGTGGGTATGTGGGCGTGGTCATTAAGCGCAGAACTTATAGAAGGTGTTTAAAATATTAATTACAACATTCGAAAAATTACGAAAGTTATATTTGATTTTGAAATGGTTAAGAGGCTTTTGGTCCGACTTGTAGGTATAAAATAAAAACACCAATCTGAAAATTATTTGTTGCTTATTTTCAGATAGTTCTGGATACATATTGTAAGATCTCGTACGACATTAAATATTTTGACATTACATCTTTTGATTCGCTAATTGACTCGTGTCTGCCGGCGCGGGAATCGATCCCTTGACCTTTTCGCCCGCGGTGTAATTTTCACTTAAACTTTACCGCCAAATCTTCCAGATCCGACGGCGCGGGGAGCGGTCAACCGGACCCGGGCGTCATAATCGCCGTGACCGGTCGTAAGGCGATACGGAGGATTATCGCCGTGTACACCGGTACGCGCGTCCCGTGTACATTACTCGGAATGGACGCATGACGTAACCTGGTCGTCCTCAGTCCTCGCCGCGGAGAGGTGACGCCATCTCTGTGACCGAGACACAATTAAACCTGACGCGCACATGCGCGTACTCCCATCCACACGGTCGCACACATGGGTGATTCCCAAAATAGATTTGTTGTCGTTGTTTTCTGGGAGTCGAGCCCGATGCCCTCGTATGACTCTATTTCTTTTTGACGACATCTGTCGTCGGAGTTGCACATTTTTAAAGGTCAGTTTTGTTAAGCGCTTTGTGGATCGTAACACGACAAAAGACCCACGCAACAGAAAGTAAATGTAAAATAAATAAATAAATATATAACAAAGAATATTTTATAGATGTCTCACACAGACAAAGCTATATTTTTATATTGGAAAGTAGGTATGAAAGTCTTTTTGGGCCTTACGACCTATCGTACGGCTGGCTTGTGATCACTTTTCACAGTGTAACGTTCATCATTTCCATCCATGATAGACTACGACATCTATCAAATTTTTGGAAGTTGTATATATGTTCATCTTAAAACAACTTGTTTCGTATGTGAGTTGTATTTTTATTACCGCCCCCTGCAGTCCGAAGCTTTTTCATTCCCATAATCCAATACAGATGTCACTATTGATAATGAGGTATCTATATTTTGATTTGAGTTTAAAACAATACATCTTGATTAATAATGGGTCCCCCTGGGGATAATATCTAGAATTCATTATTATCATCATCGATTTGATCGGTTACTTTTTTTAAGTATTTGCGAAATGTATGTTCAATGATTTCGCCACATTAAGTTTAATGCTCTTTCACAAAAATAAAAAATAAAGAAACATTTTGAAATTTTGTCGCTGGACATCATCTTAAATCATAATATTGCGTGGATTGTTTATGGCGTGGCGATTTTTTTCCCTGTCTACCAACCTCAAAATGATCTCTGAACAGAATGTCAAGTTGTGTACTTTGATTTAATGCCATCTTGTGACGCGGGCCATTAGAAAAGATAATAAAATAAATAATACACTAGGAATGAAGATGAAAGTAGAACGGTTTAAATGAAGTAAGAAAGAATGAAGAATGTTTAAAGGGGAGGCAGTCACGACTCTGTGCACCCTCACAGAATGTCTTCATCAATTTTTACCCGTTGCGTTTGTTGATGAAAAATTATGAGCGAACTCGTTCTAATTCAGTTGCCTCGCATTCCTGGAATACCAACGAGTGGTATCGCCCGTGGTAAATGTGTTTTTCTCGCGTTTTACCATTTTTCTTCCGTTCGAAATTCACCGCACGCGAGGTAGGTACCCCGACAGTCGGGCGTTGCTGTCTGGTTCGAGGTTCGCGTGACGATCAACGATATCCAATTTAATAAATGCTCGTTCGCGGAGACGAAAACGCGTCACATGTTATCGCATTATCCGTATCTGTCGGTCTCGCCCTGTTGTTACGTCCAATAGACACCTTATCCCGGGCGGTGGCAACTGGAGCGTGTGACGCATAACATCTCACTATGGAATATAAATTGTCGTCTATATTGTACCTACGTATATTTTTGTGATTTTTCGTATTCTTAATAAGGTTATGGGTGTGATATAAAATATAATATTTTTTATTTAAATATATAAATTTACGTTACTCAGAAATAAATTTGCCTTGTCCACCAAAATAACCTACTGACAAGCCGGTCTCGCGGATTGGTGGGTTTCTCTTTTGCAAAAAAATACTCAGTAAATTATCTATTATTTAAATAATTTTTTTAAAAAGCAATATTTCTTAGAAATATTCCAATTTACTATGTATGACAAGGGACCCATGATGCAACTTTCGGGAAATACAATGCGCATCGGTTTAGGCATCCTGAAGACTTCTTTCAGTTTAAAAACTCACCTATACATGTGATGTGACGACGTAAGCGGATTTTGCGAGCGGAATATTTCCCAAAATTTTTATCAGATATCGATTAAACTTACCTGAAAAAAATTACCTTGTAAATATATCGGCTGCGTTTGTTAACCAACCTGTTGTACAGTCGTTTTGTTTAAATACGGCGGCTGTTCGTTAACTTAAACTTTTCAAATAGGATATAACCAGTTTCGTTGGCAACTCCTGTAGTTTGCATCAGAGATATCTTAGAAACTCTTCTGAAAAATTTTCTCGGCAGATACTTGGCTATACCGGCTTTTTTAATTGTTGCGATTCTTCAAAAACTTTTATGGGGTCACACCTACCCTAGCGCATATAACATTAACGTTTTTTTGGAATTTGTAGGGTTTTATAAAGTGCATAATAAAATAAAATTAAAATGTTGTGTGATTTATTGATCATTGATAGTGTAAAAACAATTAATAAACAAACAAAAATGCAGAATGTGATACCTCTACATACATCATGAGAATTTGTAAGACCCTGTTGAAAAAACGGCGTCTCACGTTCGGCCTAATAATTTTTTGTAATATTAATGGGCCTCAATTTTTTTTATTAAATTATGAATTGGGAAGTAGGTGTGGTACTTTTATATTTCCCATTTTTTATAATAAACAATTAAAATCCAAAATAAAATTAAAATTAACTTTAATTCAAAGTGTCATAATTTTTTTTAAAAAGAATGGCTCCGTACGTCTTATTTTCTAATAATCTTTTAAAAAATATCAGATCCGTGAATATGTTAAAGAGTTGTTATGCCGACCGTTAGTCCCACTTATTTTTTTTAATGAGGTCTTAAAAATTCGCACGAAATATCTATAGGTACCTATACAACTCAATGACTGTCTGTCCGTATGTTCTAAATACAAATCTTCACCGCTTGTCCGATTCAAATTTTGCATACTTATACTTTAGAACCCGGCGGGTAACATAGGTGACATTTCCTCTCCTGGTATACTTTCTATGCAAATCTATAGCGTTCGAATCGAACCTTTGTTTCCGTCCACAAATTTATTTTCAACTTAATCCTTAACCCGTGCAACGCCGGTTACGAACAGCTAGTATATTGTATTCTTCCTAAAAATTATTGTTTGTTGTTGTTTTTTTACATATCAATAATTGTTTACTTTATATACCCAAAAAAATTTTAAGCCTTTTTTACCGTAGTTGTTAGGTAGTTCTAACTCTATTAAAAGAAAAAATGTTCAATACAGATGCGTGCCATGAATTGAATCGAAATGTCACACGCCTCCGCTCGCGCGACGGCTCATTGAACGTGATGGATGTCCACGGCAAAGTTTGAGCGGCGCGGGGCGGGATCCTCGCTCCAGCGCCAGCGTGATAAAATGTAAACATCTCATTCGGGCGGCGGAAGCTGCATCAATCACCCTTTGATCTTCCTCCGGCGGGACTCTTCGCGAATTTATCCGCGCCAACCCACGTGCTCTCGTAACCCGGCCTGCGCTGAAGGTGCGACCAGTACCCCACACCTCTTCAAAACTGTAGTGACGGGTCCGCTCTGTACTCGCTACTACAACGTAGTACTACATTACATTGAAGTGCACACTTCGCACGTTTTGAAGTGTAGTGCACACTACAAACTACAAACACCAAAGTTATTGAAAGTATAAACTTCAAATAGTACGCTTCATTTCAAAGCGAACACTACAAAGTGCACACTAGGGATGGGCGTTGAATGGACGGACTAGTTGAAATCAACCGTTGACGTTGCATCGACGCGTCGACCGTTTACGTTTATCGCATGGACTAGTTGAATTCGTAGACGGTGGACAGCGGACGCCGTGGTCGGTGGACGATTCGAGATTATAACGCAATGCAAAGCAACGAGCGAGAGCAAGACAAAACGTCTCCGTTCATTTCTCTCTCATCTCTCGCTGTCGACTTGTAGATGCCATAGACGTC
>JADDOH010021128.1:0-13935 GCA_016648135.1 Agrypnia vestita | reverse complement strand
TTTCATAAAACCCGTTACCCGTCATTTTCCGATGTTACATATTCTTATATTTATCCGAAATACCGGGATTAAGCTTTGAATCTAGGATTCCATCCATCTATAAGTTTTAACAAACCCATGAAGCAACCACTTGTCCACTTGTTGCTGTTAAAGAATTGATTGCTTCTATAATAAAACCCCGCTAGTCTACATCTTTATAAGGTCAATACATATTACTTTTAGAGTCCGCCGATTTAGTTTTATTCTTAATATTATTATTATTATTATTATTATTATTATTATTATTATTATTATTATTATTATTATTTTTATTATTATTAATTAATTACACGGCTTAATAGCCTTTTACAACAGGTTTATACATAATTAAAATACAACAAACGATTAAATGTAAAGGAAAAATAAAGGGTATAAATGTAAAAGGGTATATATACATAGTTTAAAAATAATGAGGTTAGACATGTATGTAAAAAAGTATATATGCAAAAAGGTGTAAAGTAGCAGGTTTATACATAATTAAAATACAACAAACGATTAAATGTAAAAGAAAAATAAAGGGTATAAATGTAAAAGTATATATATACATAGTTTAAACATAATGTGGTTAGAAATATATGTAAAAAGGTATATATGCAAAAGTGTAAAGTAGCAGGTTTATACATAATTAAAATACAACAAACGATTGAATGTAAAAGAAAAATAAAGGGTATAGATGTAAAAAGTATATATACATAATTTAAACATAATGAGGTTAGACATTTATGAAAAAAAAAAAGTATATAATCAAAAAGGTGTAAAGTAGTGATCTCAGAAATTTTTACACACCGATAATATAGCAATATTAAATTTGAATAGCCAGCTATATATATAAAAATTTAAGACATTATATAAAAATTTAATATTTTGAAAAGGAACGATCATATAGTGTTTTTTAAATTTTGAGAGAGATAGATTTAAAATGTCGACATATGTAGGTAGTTCATTGCCAAGTTTGTGCATTGATAACAAAATTATATTATTCTTAATATAATGTAATGAATATGGTTGCATGATTGACATCTTCGTCGACAGTCTGGAGAAAGTAAAGTTTACACTTAAAGAGGCAATACTGCTTCGTTACTGACTTCAACTGTTAATATGTAATGGTGGGTAATATATATTTTTCGTACACATTGCCGCTTTGTACTTTATATTTTTAATTTCTGTACTCATGTTTTGGTGCTATTCCGGTACTTTTAATAATTTGCTACTTGTAATTTATATTGTTTAATTTATGTTCTTTTAATTTTATGATATATTTTTTCATGTAAAAGCCTATACGCATTGCTGCTCGTTACCTACTCTACATTTTTAATTTTTATACTCATGATTTGGTGCTATTCCTGAAACTTTTAATGTATGTGCTTTTGAAATTTATTTTATACTCTTTATGTAAAGCCTAATGGGCGTAAACAAATAAATAAAAAAAAAAAAAAAATAATTTTATTATCATCTCGAATATTTGATATCCACTCTCCGGCAAATTTTAATATAGTTTAAATCATCTTAATATAATTTATCATTTTAATATAGTTTAGGAATAACGGGATTCTGTAATTTCTACAAGTATAAACAACCCCAATCTTACCAAATCCATTTTATGTAGTGAAAGACGCGGGACTTATATTCTTCCTAAAATGTAAAATGAACCCGGTCTAGATGAAACATCCTTATTTAGTTTCAGGACAACGAGGTTTACGCGTTCCACGAGGAATATGATATAACCCGATCTAAACGAAGGTAATTTTATATAATTTTAGGACAGCGGGACTTACAAATTTCATAAAGTATATCGTGAAGCCAATCTAGGCGGAGACACTACGTATATTTTTAAACAGAGTAAGAGTTTAAATTTTACCATCAAGTCTAATACACCGCAAGAATGTCCTAGGCATAGTAAACAAAATAGCGGTCAAAGCTGTAGTGTTTCTATGTTCACACGTTTTAGCTCAAAACGAATACTATAATTTTCACATTTATAATACAAGACGCGAATTCCTAAACGAATCATTTTAAAATAGTTCTGATTGAAATCTACATGTTTCATATTTATTAAATGAAGGCGCGAATTCTAAACGAAACACTAACATTGCTCAAAAACGGGACCCTATATTTATATATGCTTAAAATGAAACGCGAATTCCCGAACGATAGCATTTTATATAACTAAATGTAACGAAATCTTATATAGTTTATAAATAAGAAGACCCGGCCCCAGGCGGTTTTTATATATTTTCAATATAACGAGGCCCTATAACATCTTTATAAGTATAATACAACCCCGGTCTATCGAAACAATGTACTAGAAGTTTTTATATGTTTGAATACATGATATACGTTTTTTATACGCGTTTTTATACGCGAGATTTACGTTTTCGTACAATACGAAGTACCCCAAATTATACAACCGCGAAGTTTACATCACTCCTAAAGTATAACCAGGACTAATTGAAACATTTTTCATAGTTTAAGTCCGCGAGGCAGATATCTTTCATAAAATATAAAATAACCAGAATCAAATTAAACATATTTTTACCTTATAGACTTTCCCCAACGCGCGTAATAATCCCGGCCACATGAAACGTTTTTATATGTTTTAATAGCGCGGGACCTATGTTTTCCTATATAATATAAGATAACCCGGGCCGAACGGAAGCAATTTTATATACTTTATAAAATAGTGAAACTTGTACTTCTGTAAAACCGTAAATAAACCCCGACCCCCACGAGATTATTTTATATAATTTTTTAGAATAATGAAATTTCATACATCTGTAAAATTGTAAATAAGCCCCGATTCTCACGGAATTACTCTATATACTTTTAAACGAAATGAAAATCTAGATTATTATGGCTGAACCTGATACCCCGCGAGATCAGCTATATATTTTTCACTAGACCTATTTTTAATCCCAGAATTTATTCGCTATAATTTTAACGGACTCTTACTATAAAACATAAACAAAAAAAATATTAAAATAAACTAAATATTCTTTCGATAACTAAAATAAACCCGGTCTAATCGAAAAATTTCATATAACGAAATATTATATGCCTTACAAATGTAAAAATTAAAATGAGACCTCGCGTATTTAGCAAAGATAGGTATTTTATAAGACTTATTTAAAATCGAATCTGTTAGTAACAACTCCCTTATCTTTTAACAACTTCCCGCGTGTTTAGCATAAAATAGGTATCTTTATAACGCACAGCTAGTTTCCAGAGATCCGCCAATACTATACTTAGTAAAACGAAAATTTAACTAAATTTGAACTCTACCGTTTCCTGAAATTCTGCGAATATTATTCTGTGAACCTAGTAAGACGACAAAAATAATTAACTTTATAGAACATAGTGATTTCCGAAGTTCCGACATGCCAGATTAATTACCTTTATAAAATAAAATCAAACCCGCACTCTGAGTTAAAACTCTTTTAACAGGACCTCGCGTATTTAGCATAAGATAGGTATTTTTACAAGATTTATTAACAATTTCCCGCGTGTTTAGCATAAAATAGGTATCTTTATAACGCACAGCTAGTTTCCGGAGATCTGCAAATATCAGTTCTATATATGCCGGACTAATCAACTTAATAAAGCGCAGTAATTTCCGAAGTTCTAATATGCCAAATTAATTACCCTTTATAAAATAAAATCAAACCCGTACCCCCCTTTTCTTTTATCGTGAGCAATGTCGAAGAGTATATTTACCCGTATATCACTTTCACTTGAAGTTAAACTATAATTTTCACCCACTGAGACACTCTAAGTCGACGGTAATTATCACTCACGGTAATTATCACTCAAAAAAACAACCGACGCAGATTTTGCGCTCTCGTAGACCGTCACCAACTGCCTGATTTCTGCTGTGTCTTGACATTTTAAACCCCCCCTAGCAGCCAAAGGTCCTAAGTCGTGTGTTTCCAGGATTTTCAATATCCTACTTTCCTTGAAACCTAAATCTTTGTTCCTAAGATTCAATTTGGCAAAAAAAAACCATATCTCCACTCGGATATGTCAGTTGATCCCACCTCCTGTTGCCGTCTCTATCTCCATCCCTGTGCCCGCCCTGGGACGGACTCAGTGGCTTCGGACGATTTGAACTCGCTTCACAAGCGCGATAATTAATTTTTAATATTTAATTTCTAAGTTCAGTCCATATTGTCGTTTGATCAACCGTAACCACAATCTATCGGGTACTCCCCTAATCATAGTTGATGTTTCTTCATTATCTACCATTATCATGTCCCGTTCTCCCGTATTTTCACTCGTCTTTATCGGAAATTTAACGTTTCTTGGCCTCTATATCATGGGATCAATTTCCATATATTCACCACGTGCACACTGCATACCTAGATATAACAATCATCCAAAGGTACTATACCTAATTTTAAATTAATTTTGGGCGATCTTTTCTCGTGAATCATCCAATGAATCCTGTCTTTTGGCCGCGACTCTGCGCGCACAGGGACGTATTAGCTCCCTCCGTTGCGGAATTTAAACATAATTTGTAACCATTTATTATTATTTTTATTGGCAGTAAGATTGATCCACAAGATAACTATGTTACATAGACAGTGAATATTCTCGAACAATATAATACTGGAAGAGTACTATTCGCTATAACACAATAAACTATTCATGTAAGTTAAATTAAATTTTTAAATTCAGTGGAAGATTTTTAAGATCGTTTTGCTTTTAATTTTTTTCCCAAAACAAAATAAATAAACAAATAAATAAACACACAGATACACACTCACACAACCCACTATTGGACATGTTTTTATTATTCTTTTATCGATTGTATGTATGTGTTTTCGCGTAATTGGCCCAAAACTCTGTGCATCAATTATTGTCTTTTCTTCAAAGATTGATTAATTATATGGCTGTAAGAAACCCAATAAATGAAAACAAATAAAACAAATAAGTAAATAAACCTCCAGTGCCGCAGGCAAGGCGTCGGATTAATTCAGTGCTCATTCATTGCCAAGGCACTGGACGCCTCCGCTGATAACTATATACCGCTCACCATGTTCTTAGAGGTGTGTTGAAAGATTGCTAGTATCTGTCGAATCGGTCTCAAGTAGTTGTCTGTATTTGTACGTTTATCATTGTTACATGCTCTTGCTATATCCGTTCCACTTCACATTATTGTTCCTCCCGTCTTCGAATTTCTATCACACTATGTTCTCCTATGTTTTTGGTACTTATATGCTTGCTTTTTACTTGCATTTACTCCTATATATATTTGTTTCATTTATCCATCCATCTATAAGATCCCCATACGCTTTATCCTTTTATTTCATGTGTATATGGGCCGCAAATTCATATTATTTTATTTACAATATTCTTATCTAGATACACTTGTTCCAATTATGTTTTGTGGTTATTACTACCAAACCCGGCGAAATCTGAGCTAGAATAGCCAATCGTATACACGTTACCCGTCCTGTTGAAACTACGCTAACGTCGGACAGGTTTGTAGTGATTACATAGTTAATATACTGTATCTATATTTGAGTATATTATTTTCTTGTCGTGCCATTAATATGCTTACACGTTATCGTTATCTCTTTCCTAACTGTATATACCGTCATTGCACAATTACCTATCTGTTGTAAAAGCCTGAAGAGCGTTAGTCTACAGATAAATATAATAGAATTATAGTTAACTTCTCTACCCGCCTACGTTATTCGACTCCCGCGAAACGAAAATGAATCATTATTCGCTCCTCGATAGAGCGTCAGTCTACAGATAAATATAATGGAATTATAGTTAAATTTCCTATCTGCCTACGTTATCCGACTCCCGCGAAACGAAAATGAATCACTATTCGCTTCTCGACAGAGCGTTAGTCTACAGATAAATATAATGGAATTATAGTTAACTTTCCTATCTGCCTACGTTATCCGATTCCCGCGAAACGAAAATAAATCATTATCCGCTCAGTTAAGGTCACCCCTCTGGTACAACGTATACGTTTAATCCGTGCTCCACGGCCAATTCCTATAAAAAATTTTATGGGGCGTTTTCCTCTCGCGATCCCCCGATTAGGACCTGCCTTCCTTGCCTTTGCTCATATTCTGCTATCTCTCTTGCGCGGCAATCCACTTAAGATCACGATTAATGACATTTAAGCGGTTTCAAAACCACAGCAAAAAAGGCCATAATTCTGAAACCTCGTGGAACTGTCAATATCATCGTCACCCTAGAGTAGACGTTAATCGGTTTTTTAACGGCTCTAAACGCAATAATCGCGCCCCAAATCTACGAAAGCCGTGTTCAGTATTTTTTTTTGGGAAGCACATGTGGACCGCTCGGACCGCGCCGATCGTCAACCATTTGTACCAAACGCGGCTTTACCACAAGATTAATATGTTTTATAAGAATTGAATATTAACTGCTCGTAACCTATATCCGATCAATCGCTACTAACTCCCTCCCAATACTCCGCCAGGTGGGCTTAGCTCAATTTTTCCCGCGTAGCATTTAAATCATCTTAGAGTTCAAAAAAAAAATAATAAAATAAAAAAAAAAATCTATAGAAACAGGTGATTCATCACAAGTTTGTGTCGCAATGTATGTAGGAGTGTAGGGAACTTGTAGCAAGGAAGTAAGAAAGGCACAAGGTAGCAAGGTATACACACGATAGGTACATTAAGCGATTACAATATCAATTTTTCGAGTAAGTTGAACTCACAAAGCTAAACGCGTGTAAAAATTTGGATAATCACATCATTGAAAGATACTCACCATTCTTTTAATTCCCGTAAATTAAAACTTCTCCACTTGTTATGTTAAAAAGGATTGACAATGAACAACTTAGAAACCGTAGAAATAAAAAATCCCTTTCACTTTACCACAAATGTCCATAAATGGACAGAAAAATTACCGTTCGATATAACTAAATTACTGAGCTACCATCACGCCGTTTTCCGTAGGGGTAGGCAGAGAGTATGCGTTTGTCCTGACATACGTTTCTCGCTTCATACATATTCATACATTGTCGCCTGCATGCGCGTCGATGGTTGAGCCTCCTAACAGGATCATCTTCAAGTTTCTTCTTTCTTTATTAATTCACTCAATATGTAACACCCTCAGCGACCACTTTTCCAATCCTATTCACTATTGTAACGAGGCTAAAAAGAATAGCGCACTTATGTCAAGTGGCAGTTATTTGAAATAATCACAACACTAACGAAGATTCCAGAACGGCCTAGCATAATCTACGGCTTACAATAAACATCGAGAAACATCTAGAAAACATGAGGAAGTTCTCGTAAATACTGGAAACGTCTGGAAATTTCGATATCAGCATTAGCGAATATAAATACGGCACACGGGAGAAAGGACGAGTCGTTATTGTAGACAGCGGCACGGAAGCGAACGCAGCGGCGAGTTGCGGGAGGCCAGACTCGCAGACTGGCCAAGCGAGCGGTAATTCGACAGCGATATTCTAGAAAGTTCCTAAGTAGCGAAATAAACCGAAGCGAAATTAATAAGTGCGAAAATTGGATGAAATATTCTAGTGAGTAGTGAATAAAGTTTTAAAGCGAATATAAAGTGTGAATTTACGAGTGATAAATTTGCGAAACAGTTTAATTTAAGGAATAGCATTACATTTAATAGTGATAAGTGACTTTGTACATTTGACTAACCAATTAATCAGTAAAAAATAAATCCTATATTAAATTCCAGCGTTTTCATTCATTGAAATTATTATAAAATAAACATTATAATACACCTGTATAAAGTAGTAGAAAATCTGATTCACACCTCCCTGATTATAATATGATAATATAGATCATGATAGATAAGTCGTGAAATATGTACATATATATGTTACTAATAATATTGCATATATTTATCTCATTTCAAGCATTCGTAGGTTATCAATAATATTAATATAAAAAAACCCACTTTTCACTAAAAATATTAAAATTAATTCAAACAGTAACAGAAAGTTTCCGACAAAATGAATTTTACGTAGCATTTCATAAATAAATAATCGAAAAGCTATTACGAAAATAATTTGAAAGACTACAAAAAAGGGTGAATAATATATTATTCCTTTTGAAATGAAAATTGAAAAAGAAATCGTGTATGCCCCGAGACACCTTCCCCTATATAGAGAATTTCTTTACAAGATTTTCGTTTTCTTTTTTATTCATAACATCCTACCTGTAACGTACATATAATTATATTTCGTTTATACGTCTGCGCGAGCGGCAGTACCCCTAAGCTAAGCTAGATTGCTACTTTTTCAGATAAATTTGAAATCTGCGCTTTGGAAGAATCTCATATTCATGACGTTACATTATTATTTTGATAGGAAATTCATGATACGAGATGCTAGAATCCGAAGAAATAATACCTTTCGAAGTCTCTCGAAATCTCTGAAACACTACATAACACTGTGGAACAATCTGAAATCGATTGGAACACTATCGCAAATACTGGAATACTAGAAATGGGAATAAAGTCCTGGGATGTTCGAAAAATCAACGTGTTTTTGAAGTTATTTCGTGAATAAATCGAAAAGTGCGTGTTTGTGGAAAGGTCATGTCCATCTGTAAGACGCTGAAGGCACGTGCGTGAATTAGAGGCATTTTTATTTATTTATTGTTGCCATTTTATTTATACATTCTTGCAAAATTTTATAAACAGTTTAAACGCAAGGATTTCATTACATTATTTATACGTACATTTTAATTTTACACTTAATTTATAATATATCTACTCTAAAACTACTATATTAAAACTTTTCACAATTCACTGTGGTATTTTTTTAGTGTTTTTTAATTTGGTAGTATATTAAGTTTTTTGCAATGAATTTCGAAACTCAGATAAAAAGTGTAGTTTTATTTGTACTAAGGAGGTCGATTTATCGTTATAGCAAGACCGCATTCAAAAAAATGTGCGCAAAAAATATGTGTGTTGTTACGACGCAAAAAATGAACACAAAAGAAGTTTTTCTAGTAAGTAAGTAACCTTTTTTAACTAAAAAATAAAAAAAATAAAAATGTATTTATTTGGAATATCATGTTGAGGCTTGTAATACGGGCTTGTTAGGCAATTTTCCCCCGCTTTCTTCTTACCGGACAAAGCTAAAGAATGGTCTTTTGATTGTGGTCGACCTATAATAATTTTATACTCCACTTATGCGAGGTGCAGATATTTCCATTCACAATATTCACATGTCTTAAAAACTTCGTCTTGTGCAGTAAACTTATGTTCCTTTCGGACCTAGAAAATTTTGCCAACACCTTTTTTATAGCTTCTTGTGCTTGAAAACAAGTTTTGAAGAATTGAGAATGTACGTGGCAAGCTAAAGGTGAGCATTACGCCGGCCGCACACTGGATGCGTTTTCGTACGAAACTGAGTAGTACGTATACGTACGAATACGCATACGTACTACTCAAAGCGAAGTACTGACCTTCGAAGTAGTATTGAACATCGCACACTGTACACGATTTAGCAGTGCGTGTACGCACGTATAGATGCGACGTCCGACACGATCCGGATTTGTGCGAAAATTTTTGCGATTTCGTACGAAAGATATTGAAAAATTTGTCAATTTAATACATGACCACAAATGTTTGTGGGACTAAAGTGATTCAACTGCGTGACCATCAGCGCAGATCATGGCGGAGAATCTCTAAAGAACTGAAAATACCTGTAAATTAAATAATTTGGTTTATTGAATGTGAGATATAATTATGTACTTCAAACAAAAAAAATTTGAATATTTCTCCAATGTTATGAGCTCTCGTTGCACTTCGATTCTCCCCAGCATTTGTGAATCTATTAGATAGATAGTCATGAAATTTGTCATTATTTAAGTCTGCCATAATATGATGGAATTTACCAAATTCATCCCATCTAGTATATTATATTTCGTTCACCCATTTGGTTCTACGATGCCGACGACGCCATAGCAGCCTATGAGTAAGAAGAGAGTTTTCAAGAAGATACAGATTATTCATTTGGCACAAATGTTATTGGAGAAATGCGAAGAGTAACTGATCGTGACTAACGCAAGACGCAATCAATGTGCGCGCTCAATACGTAGGAAAATAATCGTACGAATACGTACGTAATAATTCGTATGCAAAGTGCGACGGCCTAAGGCAGGAAGTTGACACAGGATGAGTGAAATAGTACTTACACTTTACATGGTCAGTTTATTGAAGAAACGAGTAAAGTAAGCGCACTGAACGGAGGTCGGCGAAAGAGTGAGATGGTGGTACAGCGTGCTGCTTGTCGGTACCTCGCCCTCGAGAGTGATTGGTTTATTTGCACGCTCGAGGGACTAGCGTCCGGGCAGGCCTGGATGCTCCACAAATTCATTAATAACAATTACTAAGCAGAAAGTTTATTATCTCTACAAACGTGAAAAATGCACAGCTTATTCTGTCTGGAATTTCTAGGACAACGCGACATTTTCTGCTCAAAAACATTTTCAAATATCAGGCTTTAAAATATTCAATTGATTGTCAAAAACGAGATACCATATCTTTTATTCATTATTTTTCAACAAAAAAAAAAGATTTCGAACAACGAGCGAAAATAAACAAATGAAATAAAATATTTCGATAAAATAGTGTTTTTAAAGAGCATGCGTAAAAATTTATTTGAATGCGACTCGCTTTGAATAAATAATTTGTCATGACTTGTTTCGGCTTTTATATTTTTTTCAAGTGTTAATTATTTTCAAAAAGAATACGAAATTAATGTAAACGAGAACCCATTTTATTTGCGAAGCTGGTCAGTAAAATGGAATACGAACAAAATAATAAAAGTATTAATAATATTTTTTCATATTTTGCGCATATAGACAGTTTTAAAACTAGTTACGAGTCGATTCTGGATTATTTAACTTTGTACTATAAACACGTTGAGTTATTAATCACCTTTAGAAACTTCAGTAGTGACAATACAACTAACGTTCAGTACATTTTTTGTGTGTAGTTATTTATTTTTAAAAAATTATTTTGCACTGTTAAGTGTTAACGTGTTAAAAATATATTAAAGATTATCTAGATTTTTATTTATATTATATATCACGTATATATTGAAGCAAAAATACATTTTCTCATATTTGACTTTTGGAAGCCATTTCGCTTATTCATCAGTAAACGAAATAGACCAACAGGATTAATACCAAAACTTCACTTTTAATAGTTTTCAACTTTTGCGAAAATTCATCGCACAAAAACGATAAAGTTGAAAATTTATGCAAAAACTTTTAAAGGTTTTATTTCATTTTGGAACGGTTAAAGGTTTTGTTCATTTTTCAAAAAGTTCCATTAAAACTGCACAGAAGACAGGTGCACACAGTCATAATACTCTACTATTGTGACTTTGTGTTGAGTTATACAAATAACATAAACTAAGCAAAACTAATTAAATTAAACGTTGATTCGTTTACAGAGTGGAAGTTTATTATTAAACAACTTTTTATTTTATGTAATTGAATATTAAGAATATACAAAATACGTACATTTTTTTATATTTTGATTTTTCGCTGTACCTTTCCAAAAAAGAGGCAAGCTCTTGTGTTTGGAGAGGGACTTAAAATTTTTTTTAAAAGGTAATATAGCCAAAAATATTTTTTCATTCAATAATTGCAAAAATAACGATGATACTAAACAATGGCGTGGAATTTTATATATTGAAAATTTTTCAATTGAAAGCTCGAAAAATCTCCCTCTCACCATAAAACCAGCTTTCTACACAAAAAATAATATTGGTTACTTTTTGAGAAATGTTAAAGACATAAATTGACTCACTCGGGTGTTTATAAACTAAAATGTAATGACTGTCCCTCTTTTTATATTGGAAAAACGAGTCGTAATTTTGATATTAGGATTAAACAACATATAAGATGCTTAAGTAATTGAAATTTTTCCGAATTTTCCAATCATATTATTGAGAATAACCTTAGTTTTGATAAAAATACAAGAGTCAATATCCTTCACATTGATAGTAAAACTAGACGTCTAAATAATTTAGAAGCCCTAGAAATTAAGAAAGCCATAAATTATAATGAATCTATTATAAATAACCAAAAAATCTAACTTACAGTCCTATCTTGAATATGTTCCCTTTCACCCTATCATCTGTTTCTTTCGCACCCCCATTTGAAAACTATTTACCCCCATATGAAAACTTGACACTGAGGTATGATTATTCATAATTTTGTAAAGTTTAATTAGTATTAAGTATACCCTGACGAAGGAACTTTGTTTCCGAAACCGATTGGTTTTACCAAAAATTAAGTGGTGTTAAACAAACTTACTTCGTTTAATTAAATTCATAATGAATAACCACAAAGTAACAGCAAAATACAATAGCATTAAGTTTAATTTACCTTCTTCTTCTTCTTCTTCTGCTTCATCTAGGACTGCGTCCTGTCATTGCTCGGAGCCTGTTCCTGGGATACAGATGTCCAGCTATCTCGCCATCTTTTATGCGGTCTTCCTGGGAGTCTGGTACCAGACGGCAGCTTGTTCGCTGCTATGCTCACTACTCTCTCAGTACAAGCTCTCTCCACATGATCTCTCCAGTAACGTCTTCTAGATCTTCCCCATCGGACAATATCCTCGACGTCACAGGTCCTTCGTATTTCGGAATTCCTCACTCGGTCTCGGATTGTCAGTCCCGCAATGGGTCGGAGAGTCTTCATCTCAGTTGTTCTTAGGAGATTTTTTGTTCTGGTGGTGTCAGCCCTTGTCTCGATACCGTACGTCATGATTGGGCGGACATAGGTCTTGTATATCTTCAATCTTGTATATCGTCACAGTCCGGAACACCAAGCCTCGGAACACAGTGGATCCAAAAAACCGACCAAAGCGCGAAAAAGGATAAAACGATTTCAGAAACAAAATTTAACAAGGATAGCCTGCTGGAATATTATGTCATGGAACGGAAGAAAACAGGAAGTAATTTAATTTACCATTGAGTAATAATATGCAAGCCTGAGCGCATTCAATGGGGACACATCTTCAGAGGCAACCTCCATTCACTCATCTGAACTGACATACATATTTTTACTTAACGGTGGATTAAAACTTGTGTTTAAAGTATATTTTTTTAAGCAAAACTAATCGAATGTAACTGAACCGAATGCAATCATATAGGAATGTAAACTACCGTAAAGAAACCTGTGCGGGGGCGAATGTGCAGTTGTCTTGTCACTTTTTTAAAAAGGTGAATAAAAAATTCGAGAGGAAAAAATGGAACGATAAATTTCCAATATTGTACAGGTAGGTAATTATGTAAAGCCCTTTAATTAAGCTCCTATTTTTTTATACTAAGATTTTTCAAAGATATAACGACAAAATCTTTTTTTTAAACATTTCAAGCTTATTAAAAAGTGTTTTTGTAATGTTTAATTAACGTAGAAGTTCCACAGTTCTTAGGACAGGTTTTAAATACTAGTAATACAATATTAGGGATTACAGGAAGACAGATTTGAAATATTTTTTATGAATCGGATGGGAAAAAATAAGGTCTTGGATGCTGCCGTTAATTTATTTCCTTAAGATTAAAGGAATATTGTAATTAATTGGCGAAAATTACCTTTTCATTAATTTGATACTTAGTTGTTGATTAATTTGATACTTAGATTAAAATTAGAAAAAAGATAGAAAATTCTCAGAAAACAAAATGCTGAGATTAACTAATAGACTAAGATCCAGCGACTCACGTTATAGTATCAAACCTGAAATATTTTCTGTAGACGCCCACTATAGTAGGTAAGAAGGTTTGGATATTATGACATTTGAGTTCGGGGGATTGTGGCAGATACAAAATACAGGTACAAAAAAAAGTGTAGGTTAAACATAAAAATAACAAACCTGATTTTTTAATATGTTTAACGTGACAGAATT
>JADDOH010021127.1:0-13900 GCA_016648135.1 Agrypnia vestita | reverse complement strand
TCCACGGGGCTTGTTCTGCAGGTCGAAATTTCCAGAACGTAAACGTTGGAACCAAAAACGCACTGTGTTTTCTTTTGCGGCACCGTCGCCATACACATCATTAATCCTTCGAGCCGTTTCTGCAGCACTGGTGCCACGGTGGAACGCGTACTCGTAAATAACGCGATATTTCAAGTTTTTCATTTTGTAAACTGAGTGACGCAAAGAAAAAAACAATTGAGGAAAAAACAAATGAATTATAATTTTCAAAACAAAAATAAATGAGTAAATAACTGTATAAATTTGGATTTGGAATTCCTAACCAAAGAGAAGATATTTGAGATCAAATTTGCCAGTACGGCAAAACGCCAATTTCATATGTAAGGACCTAATATATACTCGTTATAGACACACGATGTTGACCTTGGTATCCGTGCACTCGCCGTACACTTGTTTATCTAGAAATCATTCCTTAATTGTATTTATTGATTTGTGATAGTCTTTTTATTATACCGAATATTATTTACAATTTATTTTTTATTAAGACATTTTTATTATTAATGTATTATTTATTTATTAAAATTATATTGTGTATTATGTAAAAACTTGCTAATCAAAAACTTACTCCTAAATTGTATTTATTGATTTCCGATATATATTTTCTTTTCTGAATATTATTTACAATTCATTCTATTATTAAGTCTTTTTTTTTTCTCACAAAAAGTCTATTACGCATCGTGTAAAAACACGTTAATCTGGAACTCATTCCTAAAATTGTATTTATTGACTTGCGTTAGTCCAAAAATTATTTACATTTTATTTTATTATTATTATTTATTCATTATTCATTATTTATTATTAATTTATCTTAAAAAGTGTAGGTATTATGTAACTAATTACATAATATTCAAAAAGTTCACCAAATGTTCATACTTTGTACCTACTCTAAATGTCACTCTAGGAGCCTTTAGGGTCATTAATGACCTGTTGACGGTCTGTTTGTTAAAAAATAATATAAAATTATAAAGCATTAAAAAAATTCTACTCTCCCTTATTGCATTTTTTGCGATTTCATAAACGAAATGTAACATTTTCTGATCAGGTTTTCACAGAAATTCATAAATTTCTGATCACATTTCAGATCATTCAGGTTTGTGTTTTCTGGAAAATTATGTCGTGTTATTACGATCTTTCCGGCCGATCCCATTGCAGGATCCAGCATCAGGCCAGGTCGTAATAACACGGCATAATACCCCAGAAAACACAAACCTGAAGATTCTGAATGGCAATGAAAACCTAACAACATTCTTACACTTCTGATCACATTGGGGGGTGAATCATCAAGGCTGATTTGACCTACACCAGCTTCTTCGGAAGAAATACCTCCATCTCTACACACAAAATTTAATTCAGAACAAACATGATAACGAGCCAGTTGTTCTGATTGGCGGAAAATAATAACCGGACATTTCACTCAAAATATTTTATTTGCGTTTACAAAAGGCCCGAATGCAAGATGGGCATTTTAAAAATTGCAATATCCCTACCAGAAAATTTGTAAAACCCATGTACGTTTTGTGTGTAACGTCCGTTCACAGAATTTTGGGAAAGTAAAACATCAGTGACTGCGGCGGACACGAATTTTAATCGGAGGCGAGTGCATGTGCTTTTTGTAACGGCTTTTGCATGTTGGCCGATGTATTATTGTTGCATTGTGTTGAGCTGCGACTCTAACGTTGAATTAATAATGGACAATCATTTTAAATAAGACGAACAATTTCATTACCGATTAATTAATTGTTTCTTATTGTTTACGAATGCATAAATTAACAAATGAATAGTCAAATTAAGTGGTGTATCATTTTGAATATTCTAAAATTATGAAAATCATAAATCTGTACTAAAATTAAGCAGCAAACATAACTCAATCCCTCAAAATACTTATTATTTAATTATTTAGCAATCAGACCATATAAATTGGAAAGACAGCATCAAATCGATTTTTCATCTCATTTTACAATTAAAATTTACCTTTTCTTTACTAGGCACATAATTCTTTATGTTTTATATACATAATATAAAACACTGTACGACGGATTTATACGCCTGTTTACCATATTAGAATATTTTAATCGTATATTTTAATTAAATCAATGGTATTAACAAGTCTCTCGTGGCAAGTATGAAAGGTACATAAAGGATTAATGATTCTGTTTAAAAATGAATGTCCGAGTCGAGGATCAGTTTACATTATTACTGTAAATTATACACCAGCATTTTTGTGAAAAATTCACCTAATGTGTACTGAATCTAATTCCACCAGAGAAATAAATAAAAATTGAGCGAGTCTTACAGTAGTCGCAAATAACGTGTAACATCTCTTCTCAGTAACACTTCGTTCATTTCTCAGTAACGACTCATCCACACTGCTTACTGCAGTGTGGATGAGTCGGTAAAGAAGTCTGCGGTTTCCCATGAACCGAGCGTAAAGATGTTCCACATCATTTTTTTTAAATAATTCATTCTCTCAGAGAAAACCTTAAAATCGTGTGAAAAAACCTCGACAGGTATTATTAAATCGCTTCTACCCATAGGATAAAATTCTTTTACAACCAATTTTTTTTTATCAGAATTAATAAAATATAGCAATATTTTGCGTCTATTGCGATTATTGATCTTCCGCAATGTACTGCTGGATCCATTAAAACCTACCTTTTTTTTTCAGAATCGTCATTTCTTTGTAAACACAGAGAAATAATTGACAATAAGTTTGCTTACCTGCTAGTACTTATGAATTATTCTCGACTACCATTAATGTACGCCCGGTCTTTGTCAGGTCAGCTCGAAAGCTCTAGGATCCAGATCGGATAGCGGGAGATGTAGAGGAGGAGGTGGTGTTTCTATTAACTCAGCTTACGGTCGTTTTATCAAAAAGTAATTCGATGTTCAAACCAGTCACAATCTTTGAAAAATAGAATACACTTGATGCCAAATATATAAGTCATTTTAAAGCTTGGAATGAAGTCGCTAATTCCACACATTGAAAGCTCTAAATTAATGTGGTTTTGACATGTCTTTTCAATGCCAGAGGAGCGATTACCAAGCTATACATTCTTGGGTCTCTCTTGCACTACGTCATTATTATACATATTTTTGGAACAGGCCGTAGTGCACAACGTAAACTAAGCCAATTGTTTCCTCAACTGAAAACTGATCTACTATTTTATATATTTTTATTTATTTAAAAAGTATTGGAAACCTAAGAGGTTTATGGGTAACATCTTTACATGATTCAATATAAGAAAATACAGTAATATAATTTAGATACAAAGGCATTTTTTTATAGTTGGCCGAGTTTTAATATTTTTGTCACATCTGTTTTGAATTTGTCAGTGGTCAGTTGTTTGGTCTGTTGTGGCAGGTCATTGTACAGTTTTAGTCCGTTGCAAGTTAGTTGGGATTGTCCAGTTTTTGTTTTGGCGTGTGTTATGTGATAGTTTTGAGCCATTCTAGTGTTGTGTTGGTGTTTTTCGTCTATTTTGTCTAATTTTATGTCTTCGTCTTGTATTTTGCCAATTGCTAGTTTGTGAATGATTTGTGTTTCGATTTTTGTAATGCTTTCGATGTTTAATTGTTGTGTTATACGGTTTACAGTTTCAGTTTTTTTTTTTACTTTTCTATCTCAAGTGGAACAAAAACTCACGGAAGAAAATTAGCTCGGTAATTTGAATCTAAACGCCACATATTATTAAGTACGAACGTAGAGTCGCCCCGCCCCCGGAGAGAGGTCCGCGGCGGGCGGCATAAATCGCGGAGGCGACGCGGCGGCGCGATGAGCCGGGCGAGGGAGCGCGCGTCTCGGGCTGGCAGCGCGCTGTCGCCCGATAGACTTAATTGGTTTACCTTCGGCTGCCAAACGCCGCCGCCCGCCCGCCCCGCGGCTCGCCGGCCTGGAAAATGCGAACTGATTGAAAGAAGAAAAACAAACAACAATCGCCGGGAATGTTGCCGCGTCGAAGAAAATTCGTTGCACTCGAGCGGAGCACGTAGCTACCTATTTGTGAAATCGAGCAGCGGAGAAAACAGAAATACAACATGAACTGCGGATTACGTAAGCGAACAAAGGAACTTCGACTGCCACATCGGACGGAAAGGTTTTCGGTAAATATTAAATTTACGATGGTTATCAGTTGTCGGGTTAAATTGCAAAGCTGCAAAGCTGCCGTAACTTTTCAAGTTCCTACGACGACACTTAGGGGCAGGAAATAATATCAATTGAAACCTGTTAAAATAATGTAATAAAAAAACTTAAAACTTAAAAACCCCTATGATTTTTTAATGGGTCGGTTATGCCCCACAGTAGGGGCACAATCGTTTTTTCTCACTTTGTGCTTTTAAATATAGAAATATCATAAAACCTTGCTTAATTTCTATTTTAATTACTAAAATGTAAAGTTTATGAATGCTGTTATCTGAATACAATACAAAAGAAAATACAGACACCTTAATTTTGATTCTAAATTTATCCAAACCTTACGGGTATGGTTATGCCCCCAGTTCCCCTACCTCTAGAATGATGCGATCAACAATGTTCGAATTTCAAATTATTGACTGTTACGTTTTCAGCTTTAATTTAAAACTAGATGTAACCCGTAAAAAACTAACCCATAAAATCCAAGTTTTTATTGTACTCTCTTTCTCATTTCCTAGTTAAAACAGGTTTAGCGCTTACCCTACGCGTTGAGCTCGAGTCGGGCGACCTACGAAAGGGAGTAATAAATAATTTCGAAAAATTATAGGTATTTTAATTATTATTTTTGTAACAAAAATTTTATAGAACATTTTTATCGTCGCCACGAGTCTGCCTGCAAAGTTTCAGCTCGATTCGATCACGGAAAAGGGATTAAAAATCGATCCAAAGTTTTTTCGTCAGACAAGCAAGCAAGCAAACGCTACGTGTTAAAAGAAAAGGAACAATAAAAAATGACGGAACATTGGTTTGGCGTCTTTGCTAAGCCCTAGTATATATTAATAGTATCTCCGGCTGTTTAATTTGTTTTTATCCGTGAATTCGAACGAAATTACGGACGTCACACGAAGTTACGGACGGACAGACAATGAAATTCTTTTGTTTGATGACCAAATTAATATAAGATTACCGTGATTTGTTTGTTTGTTTCATAATTAGGTACGTAGTGTTTTGCTGTACCTACCTAAAATATGGTTTCAAGTTAATAGGTATTCACGGAATATTCAACTGCAAGAATTTAAAAAATACTTTCGTAAAATGTTTCCTTTGAACTTTCCTCAAGGTTTTATTTTGTGAATAAATACAGTATGAATTCATGCCAAAGTATGCGTAAAAAGTAAAATTTTTACCTCAATTATTTTCTGAAATATCGAAGAGCGATTTCTATAATAAAACACCTACCTGGCGTACTGAAAACTATTTCAATTGTGGCGGTCTTTCTTACAACGCCTGTATTGTTCTACAGAGACAAATAAAATATAATTTATTTGATTTACATTAGAAGATCGTATCTAAGTTATTGTTTTTTTTTTTGTTTTAAATCAATCTCGTTAATTTTGCATAAATGTATTTTTTAATTTTGAAATATAACTGTTCAATTAGCACTGAAAATCCCCCATCAAACAAAGCATTTTCAGCAGCACACACAAAAAAACAATCATACTGCGAATAGTTCAAAACAGAGACATTTTAATTATTCCCAACGCAAGAAAACAAATCTAAAAAGTTGTCGCCCGCCAGTGGCGGTGGCGCGATATGACAATACTTCTCACAAAATTATAGGCGGATTCCCACGGACCACCCCTTCCGAGAAATTCCTGCCAACGCGTTCGCCAGCATTTACATTAGCTTATACAGGCCCGGGGAGGATGTATACGTGTGCAGTGTGTAGTGCTGGGTGTAACGATGGACTGCCTTTCAATTCATCATTGTGTTCTACGTATACACGTTCAGATATATTCTAACACAGATGAATGAGATATTTGGACAGGATAATGTATAAGTAAATGATACATACAAATAATATGCAGATATTTTATATACTTAATTTTTTTGTATATTTTAAAACTAACACGAAAACCTTTTCCGAAAATTGATCATATGATTTAACATATACGTATACGTATATATTTGTATGTTTTAAATCTATCATCTCCCTAGACATCGTTTTATTGTATTTAGATACATTCTTAACCAATATGTAAATATCAATTATCACACATTACCGGGCGTGCATGAGTAAGTTGTTTTTTCAGTGCTGATCTTAAGTCCCTGCGCGGCCAATTGTATCTAGCAAATTTCCATTTTTGCTATTGTGGTCGCTTTGCGGCCAATTGTGTTTGATGTGCAGCAAACACAATTGTTTACCTATGCCTACGTCAGCCGCTTCGCGGTCAATTGTATGTGGTAAATTTCCACTTTTAATTACGGGTGGTTTAGATATAATTAAGACAAAGTATTTATTCAAAATTTCTAACCGATTAATAAGTCAGAGCGGAATAAACCACAGTTCGATAGGTAGGTACCTACTCTCTTCTCTTCTCGCAGTGCTGATTACTTTTATACAACATTATAAAAAATTAATCTTTGTTTAATTTGGTTTGTTACATAAAAAATTAATATAAAAAATGAATGTTCAAAACCAAAAATGTAATAAAAAATTTCAACAAAAAATTATTCTCGACCGTAAAAAAAATTCGATCCTGCCAGGATTCGAACCTGGCATCTTCTGATCCGCAGTCAGACGTGTTATTCATTGCGCCACAGGACCCGATAAGCAACGTGGCAAAATTATTGTTTACAAATAGAAATCATCATACGGAGACAGAAACATACGACATTGGTTGACGTAATTAATATATTGATGTAACGTTTTAACGTTTTTTGATAATTTAACACACTTCGTTTTCCTATAAATAGACGATTTTAAATCATATAAGTATGTAGGGTATAAAAGCAAAGACAATGTCCAATATGTCTAATGCAGTCATCGTGGATTACTAATTAATAATGAACTGAATTCGGTATTTTATTGGAAACATAGCCCATAAATTTATAGGAATGATTTTGGAAGGAATACATATTAAAATCTAGAATTCAGTATATTTTAAATCAATAATCCTCAGTCACTGCATTAAATTTTTTTTTTTGATATTTCTGCCTTTGCTTTTACACCCCACGTACTTATATATATTGTATTTACTTAACCACTACTGAAAAAAAATAATCCGAAACATTTTACAAGTTTAAAAAATTAAAAATATGTAAAATTATGTCCCTTGAGTCGGTGTGCCGGACGCTGCAGTTAGAGCATTGTATAAAATAATATTGAGAACATGTAGCACATGACCATTCGTATTCATCAGTGGCTATATATAATGAACTATTTTGAAAAGCTTCAATCCACAAAAATAACTGCACTATAAAAGAAGTATTGTAAACAATATTTCCTAAATAAATAAATATTTTATATAGGTATAGCTACTACGGCGAAAAATTCCAATATATTTCGAAGACGATTTATATATAATTAAATCGGGGACAATACTATTTTCAGATATACGTTTCTTTTCACAAAAATAAATCAAACATTTTATGATATCATTATGATGACAGATGACACATGATATTTGTCGTATTCGTATTTACACTTACCACAGAAAAGACATAAAATTTACACCGAAAGTTTTGGGTGGAATTTGTAAAAAATAACATTTCTGCATGACGTGCGCCTGGCATAGGACCTTTCAAAGAAGGACGCTACTACACAAAACTCGCAGCATTAAAAATACACGGTTTTTTTCTCGACTTCACTATATCTGTGGAACAAATTGGTTGGCGAAATAAATGAAGAATTGACATGAAGTTAAGCGCAGAAAAGTCGGAAATAAAACTTCTAGCCGTAGGACGAAATACGGCTAGAATTTTAAATCAACCTTTTCTTAAGATAAGGATTATTTAATTAATATTTGTTTCTCAGAATCTTTACTAATGCTCAGCTTTTTTGCTTGTATGCGCTGCATGCCACTGGTATTCATAGTAGAATATATTTCATCCATCACGACTGCAGAATATATTTTCATGCCGATGAAGATTGCGAAATTGCTCAATGCTGCATTTGATTTTAACCGAAGGATACCATCTTTCATTTATGTTGCAGCCCAAGAATGCAATACGTTGTAGTTACCTTGTCTAATTTCGTTCTAGCCATATAAAGATTTTCATTGTCAACTGCGTTATGTTTGCTTATGAGCATGTATTTTGTTTTGGTCGTATTAAGTTCTAACCAAAAATTCTCACATGTATTTACTACTTGGTTTGGCAGAAGTTGTAAATCCTCAACGTTACTTGCTACGTATCGTCTGCACTGCAATGCAACGTATCATCTGCATAACCATGTTGTTCGGAATCTTCCCATTTATAACATGTCCTTGAACAGCTTCTTAAAAGGCTTCATTGAATATTTCTTCTGAATATAAGTTGAACAGCATAGGTGAAAGAGTAGGTACATCACTTTATTTTTACTTTGTAGGTTAGACATTTTTCTACTGCTTTCTGGTTTCAAAAAAGATTATCTATTATTACTTTTATTTATATATATTTATTTAGTTAATGATACATAGTTGTTTATCATTAGCTAATATTATAAACATTATATGTATACATATAAAAATTATTAAATTATATTTCTCTTCGTACATTTATATCTTTATCGTCTGTTACAGAGACTTTCAGATTTTAATCATTTTATCCTGTCTAACAATGGCAAGCATGCAAATTTGTATTCACATCTCTACATATTTAAATTAGTACGTGAATACCAAAACCGAAAACCAAACTGTGTTATTTCTATCATTTCTTCACTGGATTTATTTACTTGTAATTAATTATTTACTTAATTGACAAGTCACTTAACACGAATTAAACTTTACGCTATTCTTTAAATCACACTATTTTGTAAGCTATCACTCGTCTATGAGTACTATATTATCGCTAAGAACACTTTATTTAACATTCGTTAGAACATTCCCTTCAATTCTTGCTCGTAATAGTCGCATTCATTTATTTCGCCACTTAGATAATAACTTGCTTGATTATTTCGATATCTCGATATTTGTCACTCCGAAATTGCACGACTGAGCACATTGCCGTCGTCCCATGCGCAGGTACTTCGCACCGATCGAAATGTCAAAACAAACTCTATTGCGTAGATGTCGATCCCGCTTTATATACGTAAAACGCTTTTTTTTCGAACCTCCTAGATTATTCTAGTGTTTACTGTAATGTTCCCGTCGTTTACAGGCTATTCCAGACGTTTGTAGACGTTTCCCAAATGTTGTATATAATTTTAGAGTGCTGTAGTCTGTTCCAGAAGGTACTAGAGGCTTGAATCTTTTTACCATCTCGTAACAATATTTATACATAATAAAAATCCTGCCAAACGTAGGAGGCGTAAATTAATGGTTCCCTCTTAGCTAAGCCGCGTGTAGTATATGTTGTGTATTTTTGACGGACCGGTGAGAAGCGAATAGACAGACAACGAAGTTAGTATATTTTGAATAAGAGCAGGGCTTATCTAAGACGCGAACCATTAATTTAAGAATGTTCTTGTTTGCCTCAATTATTTTAAATATTCGAGGTTACATTTATGTTAGTATGAGTTTTAATTATTTTTATGAAACTCGACAAAATAATCGACAATGATCAGTGTAGATTTTTACAACTCAATACATTGAGCGTAATCAATTTGTCTTTGTTTTAGTTTGTATGTTCATGTATAACTTCTATCGCGCGTACATGAGTAGGTTAGAGAACGATTTTTTTTCTTTTAAATACCGGTGCAGTTAATTTGTGTTGGTTGAAACATATTTTTTTCATTTACTGATAAAAAACATTGCCACGAACTTATAAGTCTGATCTGAGAAGAAAGAGATATTTGAACCTACTTATGAAAATATTAAAAAGTTTTATCGGAAAAAAAGGAAAATGAGGTGAGTTTTCTCTGTGCTGTAAAAGAGTAGAAATACAGATACAAATTATTATGTATTGTATAGTTCTTTTCATTTAAGAAAGACAATCGATTTAGAATATAGCCATGTATTCACTAGGGGACAAATTGTCCCTCAACAGCATGCGCGGCACAGAGTCTACGTGACGTTGCAACGTCGTGCACTGTTCCGCGACCTCGCGCACAACATAGCGCGGCATTCTACGTGCCGTGGCAACGTTGCCATGCGCACGGTACCCGAGCGTACTCACTGCAACATTCCGCGGAGCGTCAGTACCACGTGGTATGTTTACAAGTGAATACGCATGCGCTGTATCTGTCAAGATGACAATGCGGGGAAACGAAATCGTTCTCGAACTCGTCGAGCTGTATCGATCGAAGATCGCATAGAATGTCCGTCCTTCTTTCTCTTTGCAGTTAATAATTTCGCATTCTCCTCTTTTTTCTCCTCTTACTTTTCGATAAACTCATTAACATAAACAGATACGCGGCTATCATCTTAACCTCATAGGGCGATATATTTCCGTGACGTCTGGAAAACAATAATTATTTGCAAAAAGGACCATGTTTTTAATAATATTCAATTTACTACAGTAAAACCTCGTTAATTTGAAATTGCGACCCAAAAAAACATTTCGAATTGCGCGGAACCCCGTTTTCGCCAAATGTGATATCGCAGCTGTCATCCATAACCTCATTGGATGACATTTCCGCGACAAGATATGCGAGTCCCGGTGTGTACACGTCAATTGACCGCGTCATTGTCCCCGAAACATGAGCGTAGATGTTGATGCGACATGTCGAGCGGAATGTTTCGCGATTTGTCCCCTAGTGAATACATGGCTTAATATGTACGAGTCGTGTGTACGAGGGACATTGTTTAGTTTTGTTGGAGTTTATACCCAAAAACACCAACACGACGAAACAACTCACGGCTACTAATTTAATTGTCATATTCAATTGTCTTTCTTAAATGGAAAGACCTATACGGAAAAATAACTATGACAAATGTTAAAAAATAAGGCGGGCAACCAACGTTGTCACCAGACACTGAGGAGTGCCTATATGATTGAAAATATTAATACTTTTCCAGAATTTTGATCAATATGACTTACGAATAAATAATATGCAGTGAATGTGTTTTATTTCGATTTTTCTATAAAGTACTGTCTATTTTGAGAATTTTGTATTCTCAAATTATACATCTTTACGCTCGGTTATGAGAGTAATTTCGTGAATGCAATGACGGAAATGAAATTAAAAAATGTCCTTATTTCGAACTTGTTTATTTTTAACTTTGACATTAGGTAGGCTTCGGGAAAATAATATCAAGTTCGATAAATTAGGTTTATCCTGAATTCAGATTTCTAATATCTCTGAAAAACTTCAGTTTAGAAAAAAGTGTTCGACAAAAATAATGTACAACATACTTATATTTTATTGATTCTGCCAAAAAAGTTGCATGTAAAAGAATTTCATCCTAAATTAAGCAATTTAATAATTTTTTTAGGTTTTCACGGCCACTTCGGATCTTCTGGGGTATTATGCCGTGTTATTACGACCTTTTTGGCCGACTTTTCGGATCCCATTTCAGGGTCCATCATCAGGGCTGATGTATTATTATGAGTGCTGGTATTGTGGTTAAGTATTGGCTTGCAATACCGTGTCGAAAGCAGGGTGAGAACGTTGGCAGTGTGTGTTAAGTATTGGCTAGCAATACCATGTTGAAAGCTTGATATTTCTGTGTTTATATGTTAGGTGGCAATACCGTGTCGGAGTCATGTGTTATCCTGTGTTGTGTGTTTGTTTTATCTATTGTCAGATCACTATCTCTGCGGAAACTGCAACGAGATTGACTTTGAAGCGCCGGATACCATGATGTTTTTAATTTGAGACCATCTTCTCTATTAATATTAATAAAGATGATGGTCTCAAATTATATATAATAGATATTAATAATCAAATTATTGTATATGTTTTACCTCACCAAAAAGAATCAAGGTTCTTGTGTGTGGTAAGGGATAATCAAATTTGTCATACATTTTTTAAATATAAGGCTAATTTATGCGATATATATTCACATGTATATTTAATTATACCTACCTATCGTTTTCTCTGCGAGTATGAATAAATAAATTATTTTGAAATTTTTGATTTGAAACATCTTTACGCTCGGTCCGCGGTGCCATGCTTCTGCAACCCTCGATGACCATCATCAGCCCAGCCGCGTCGTTCACGCCCTATAGAGCGTCCGAACGTGCCCTACACCAAATGACGTAAACCGCCGTATTAACGACATCAGACAGGAAATTCGTCTATATCGTCACCGGCAGACAACCGCATTTACTCATCGAGACGATTTTGACCAACCACAAGATTTCGCCAACAACCATGACAAGTATCCGCGACAGAGATACCTACTACACACATCAAGACGCGGCAGGAACCACGATTTGGCGACGACACGCCGTCCAGCCTACAGCCGGACACCTATCTGCAGCACAAGTTCACCTCATCTACAGATCCAGAGCGACACAAGGATAGAATAGCTTTCCGCCCGGTACGTACGAGGGCATCATTAGAATCGGACCATCAGCTCCGATATAGCACGCGACGAAAAATATGTGAATCAAACAGAATGTGAAACGCACAGAATGTTTCAAAAATTAAATGGAACACACATTTCATTCCAATCCAACACCAGCGCAGAAAAATATCTTCATCCACCAGCTCAGAAAAATATCTACAGAATGAAGACTCGTCCAAACTGCTTAATCGAGCCGCAGACTTAACTTTTTCCATTCATTCCGTTACATTTTTCTATTCACCCCATTTTACCGGTAGGTGTATGAAAAATCTACAGTTATTTAGGCACTTTAGGATTAAGTTAGTACGTAATCATAATAACAAATTTATGACGATGGATGTCTTCTTTCGACCCACCTTTTAGATCATTAAGACTCGAGCACGCCCATGATAACAATTTTTCAACTTATTTATGAATCTAAAAAATATAAAAATGCACTCGAACATGAAGATAAATAATTTATGATAGTTCGTCATCATGTGGCTATGATTTATTGAGGATCTTGCCTTAATAATAGTACGGTTACCGTCAAATGGGGTTATTTTGCCTATCAAGGGGTTATTCTGCCTACTGAAATTTATTTTGTGTAAGTGGTACCTGGATTACATATTATTTTAACGAAGTTTAGACAAAATATTCGATTATGGAATTAAGCTATTTGCTCGGATGACAGCACTGATCCTTTGCAAATAGCTATACAAGGAAAGATTATGATTTTTTCCCACGCGTTTATTTGATAGATCAGCATTCAGAATATATGTTGAAAAATTTTAAATTTTCGAGTTTGAAGGACCTTTAAAATCACCAGGCAACATAGTAGGTAGGTACTAGAAAGCAAATTAGTATTATGCTTGGTGTAAGGTTGTCAAAATGTTATCTTAAATCAATAAAAATAATATAAAAATAAGAAATACAGAGTTATTTGAAAAACATTAATAACCTCGCAGGAAAGAATTTTAGAATATTTTTGATGCTGTAGTTTATGCGCAGCCCTGAACGCATTTCTTAAATTTATGAAATGTTCAATGAACAATATTGCCTACCTATCTATTGAAGCGATTTTTTAATAGATACAGATGAAAGATGAAAGTTGATTAACGATGTAGGTAGGTATTTTAAATGCTCTTAACACTTGTCATCGGTATTATTCGAATTCTTAAACTGTAAGTATATTTTTTTAATGTAGGCAAAATAACCCCAAGCATGAGGTAATTTAGCCTAAATTTTTAGAAGTTAATTAAGTGTATTAAAATATTAAAAAGTGTTTAAAAGTGGGGGCATTGTCATATGTATATAT
>JADDOH010021126.1:0-16667 GCA_016648135.1 Agrypnia vestita | reverse complement strand
ATACGTTTACAAAAAGTCATGCTTCAATGTTCCCACTGCACGCGCCTTAGCATTAGTGTAGATCTTTTCATACAAGCCTGCAATTGAGTTAGTGGGGTACAGTGCGTAATACGCGCATTGTTTCGTTGTGTTAAGTACGGATACGTGGGGGGCGTATCCGAAAACTAAACACAAGGAAACAATGCGCGTATTACGCACTGTACCCACACTCACTCAATTGTAAGCTTATATGAAAAGACCCATACTTATTTCATGTATTTTTTCCTTTTCATTACGTATTAAGTCTAAATATAAGAATTGTGAGTTTACGCTTACGGCAGAGCCAAGGTCTGTCAGCTCAGACCACCCGCATGAGAAGGCACTGGAGAAATAAATACCTTTTCTAAAGGCATTGCAGACATCGGAAACCGCAAATAAAGAGATTTACTTTAAAAAAAGCAGGAAAAGAAAAAGAAAAACATACAAATCTCCATATTTAAGTACGACGAACACCGAAAACTGACGTATATCTACGTCTCGTTTATTTTTATTCTCGTTTATTAGGTGTTGGGATAAAGATCTTAAGATCCCAATATTGCTATTTTCAGATGACGGCCGCATAATTGACATTGTTAAACGCTGACATGTTAGACATTCTTCCTTCTTATGGCGCCATCGCCGCAGGAACAACTTAGTCGAGTTACGCAGCCATCGGATGCGGCGTCTTCCTATGCTTCTTTTACCACTTATTTCCCCCTGGATGATGAGATGGTTTCGACTATATTTTGGTTCTCTTATTATGTATCCGAGATACTCCAGCTTTCTTGTCTAGATAGTATGCAGCGCCTTTTGGTCTTTTTCCATAGGGCGGAGGACTTCAACATTCGTCACTCTATCCACACCTCAAAAGTCTCGAATTATATATATATATATAAGAAAATGGCAAAAAATAACACCGAACCATAACGCATTCTAAGTTGTAGGCTTAGGTCACGGTTAGAAAATAATTATATCTTTCTGAGAAACGCACCTCTTTTCGAGCTTAGATTATTTAGACCACTAGAGATTCTTTATTATTTATAAGGTTAATGCCATTTTTTGGCGATGTTATTTTTTAATCTGACGTTTAATTGGCATTTGTCATAATAATCCTTAATATGGTTAGATTAGAATATTAAAATGCGCATCGAAAACCAAACATATACACGCCACACTTTGCTGTGCCATTTCGAGAAAGAGTCTTAGTATAGCGAAATGGCAAGTTATTTGACTTGCATCATTGTATTTAGCAATCTTTTTATTTTACATGTATCAAAGTGAATGAATTTTTTAATTTGTTTCACGATACGCCATAAAATTTGAAAAAAAATCCAAAAACTTCCTTAACTATTGACATTTTCCAATTCAAAGATAAACGAGGAAGACTTCCCAGAAGTTTTAGCTACTATCTACCAGACAAACTGTAGGTTTATAGGTATATTCCTTGTACGTATTTCTAAATGACTCATCTAATTTTTTTTATTTTTAATCAAGAGCTGTCTTAAAAATCGCAGATTCACAATAATAATGTATCTTTATTATTAAACTAGACAAATTTTGTGCTTTGGTTTAAAATTCTATCATTATTTGATTGTTTGGTGTTTTTAGTCTGGCCACCATAGCCCCAGAAGGGGAAGGGGGGTCGGTATATAAGGATGTGCGCGCACGGGCGCGCCCTCTTCTTCTTCCCGTCTCCAACAGTATAAGATCACGGTAGCTAGTGTCGGTCCGCAACACGGATTTATACAATAAAGCAGAATAGTATTTATTACCGCCTGTTTTTTCACTAATCAAACTCCGTATTCCCTGGATACACTAAAGATTGTTAATTGGAACTGACGAAATTAATATTATATATGGAGAATATTACATGTATAAAATAATGCTACATTTCTTTTCAGATAAAGGAATATTTTAACGCAATTGTCTAATTCTTATTAAATTAGAAATAAACGAGGAAATACTTCAACTCAACATACACCCACGTGTATTATTACTTCATGTACAACTTAATTTACACACTTTATATAACTTCTAAATTAGCCGTAGTAGCGAGTAATAGGTCGGTAATTATTTCAATTACATAACGGACGAAATAATGTTCGCCATTTACAGTAAAGGACTGGGCAATTATTGATCCAAGTGTCTAGGTATTCCGGTCGTTATATAATATAAACGTCTAGTCAAGGCAATTATTGATAAATAAAATTACTGGAACGCCAGTCGCGATAAAAATCTGTTCGATAATATTGTAACATGTGACTAATAAACAATCCGATAAAAGGTTCTATTATTCACAAGGTCATCAATATCGGGCTAAATCTCGAGGCCTTTAGAATGGAAAATTTGTTTAAAAATTATAAAACAATAGACCTGGATGGAGACATCCCAAGATTCAACATTGTGAGCACACTGGGAAAATTGAGCAAGTCAATTGTTTGCTTTTGTATTAGAAAACACATTGTACTAGAGAAAAATAAATTCTTAAAATGTTCCCCAAAATGAAAATTTGCATAGATAATGATCATTATAGTCCATTGGTATCTTTATGTGTTAAATAAAACGGATATTTTATACGAAACGTATATTTTACTGAGAAGCAAATCTCGACGTTTCGCTGAAGTCTTACTCAGCGCCATCAGGAGGGCGTCCGTATAACGGAGACGGTGTAGGCCAAACTGATTATTTCTTCCGAGGTCGTAAATTATATGCACTTTGTTGTGGAGTGTTCAATTCTTCTACGATAGAGCCAGTGTGCAATATGTACTAATTACATCTTCGGGTTTTTCTGCGACGTCTCTTAAAGATGGAATCAAAGTCGTGAGAACAGGGCGCCAAATACTTGAAAGTTTGTAACTGTCGTCTCAATTGAAATTAGGATGTTTGTATATTTCAACGTACGTATAAAATATCCGTTAATATTAATATGTCCAATGACCGTAATAATAACCTTAACTTTTTAATATTGGTATCTTACTTACTTCTAATGTACAACTACTGTAGAGTTCTAGCATTCTGGATGTCTATCCACTTTTTTTCCGATCCATTGCCATCTATTCCCATCTCTTCTTCTCCGCTAGCTTCTCCAGATCAGTTAGCACATTATCACCCATTCGAGGCTAAACCAGTCAGTTTAGCCTCGAATACTATTTTAATAGCCCGGTCGCTGCTTGTGCGATATACATGTCCCGTATTCCTGTTGCTCCTGTGCTTCAACGTGCCTACTGCAATATAGGGTCTACTTCTTCGACTTCACTGTTCAAGGGTCATCGTCTATGACTATGCCCCCAAAGTTATTACTGGTTTGATGATAGTATTGTAGACTCGAAATTTAGTGTTCTGCCCGAGAGTTTTAATTTTAGGAACTTGCTCATGGAGGCTACAGTTATTGGCCTTTCTATATGTGGTTTTCAATTCGACAAGTAAATTATTTTTTTCGTAATATAAATATGAATATGAAGAGTGACTGAACCAAATATATTAAAATCTATGAATATCTGCTAAACGAAAAATACACATTGAATAAAAATATCCTAACTTGCAAAACTTTGAGTACCTACCTACCAATCCAAAAATATCAATCTTAAAGCATTTGTTATGTGCAATATGGAGCCGAAGACCAAGCAAATAATATTGTGGGGTATAAAAGCAAAAGCAGTAACACCCATCCAAAAAAAAAAAAATTTTTTTAATGCAGTCACCGAGGATAACTAGTTTAAAATATACCGAATTTTATTTTCTCAAAAATTTATCGGCCTTGCTACCTATAAATTAGTAATCCTCGATGACTGCATTAAAAATTTCTTGGATATTTCCGCTTTCGCTTTTATACCCCACATATATAATTATTTTTAAATACCTATTTATCTTCTGTATTTACGCAAGATTATTTCTAAAATTGACATTGGACTATGCCCGTCTTCTGGGTTGAAGTAATAATAAGATAAAGAATTAAGTAAAAGAGGCATCTAAGAATAATTTGAAACAATGTACATATTATATAATGATAAGATAAATATATAATACGATAAGAGGTTATTTGGAAAAGATATCACTCGACGTTAATAACAAGAAATCAATGTGTCATCTATAAATTATTAATGTTATTTACTCATTTAAAAGGTGAATTAAGATAATAAAATAAAAATTTATCGGAGTAAAGGAATCTGATATTCCTAAACAAAATTATTGATATTTAAATCGATGCCCTGATCTTCTCATTAAAAGTTATGTAGTAAATTGAAAATACAGGTTCCCATGATCAACATTCTCCAAAACTTGTGAATCCAGAATTAAGCTTTTCAGTTGAGGACCAACAATCGTCTTTATCGGAAATGACGAAAAGCCAATGATAATTTTTTATTTAATTTTTTTTTAAATTTCCTATTATACCTACAAAATAACAAATAAATGCACTAAACAAACTACATAACGGTTTGTTTCTCTTCTATATATAATTAAAAATATATTTAAATTTGAGTTATACTTAATAACACTTGTATCTAATGACATGCTCAACTTGGTATCTAATAAATAATTGGCCGTATTCTAAGTAATATCTTGACAGCTATTTGTATAACATTGTAATGCCGCCAATTTTGAGGTATTAAGTTTGACAGGTTTGAAATGAATGAATTCAATTAATTAAAACGCTCATTATTCATAATTATGAATAACTTAACGTATGTTTAGGTTTTAGAGCATTCTGATTGATTGAATTCATTAATTTCAATTCTGTCAAACTTCAAAATTTGGCGGCATTACAATGTTATAACTGTCAAGATACAGAAATGGCAATATTGCTTTGTTCAGAGTACGGTCGAAGTCTTGTACTTTTGTTTTGAAGCTAAGTCTGAGAAAAAAAAACTTTTTACAGCGAAATGTGTTAATCAATTAAAAAGAGACTTCATATAAGGTCGAAATTTTTTCGTTAATTTACCAACCTGCCGTGGCGAAATTGGATAACGCCCCATTCTCGGATAGAGTGGAGGTCCGTTGTTCCGAACCGCGGTAGCAGCTAGAGTGTTTATTCGTTAATTAGATTTTTCTGTGCTTTCTAATTGATTAATAAAGCCCATCATCCTTTGTTAATAATTCACAGAACTTTGTTCCGAAATTGCAGCTTTACAATAATAATGTGTTTTCTTTAATATATAAAAATATATAGTGATTTACTACACATTCTTTGATTTCTTTCTGAGAATTGAAACATATAATCCAATATATAGTGATTTACTAAACATTCTTTGATTTCTTTCTGAGAATTGAAACATTTAATCCAATATATAGTGATTTACTTCTTTCTGTTTTTTTCTTCTTTAATTCTTTGATTTCTTTCTGAGAATTGAAACATTTATCCAATATATAGTGATTTACTTCTTTCTGTTTTTTTTCCTCTTTAATTCTTTGATTTCTTTCTGAGAATTGAAACATTTAATCCAATACATAGTGATTTACTAAACATTCTTTGATTTCTTTCTGAGAATTGAAACATATAATCCAATATATAGTGATTTACTACACATTCTTCGATTTCTTTCTGAGAATCGAAACATTTACTCCAATTATCTCAGAAAGCGGTTTTTTGACACGTCACAGTTTAAGACCAGAGCAGAGGTGCCAAAAATTCTCAGCATTGATTTTGTCTTTCATTCTGTCATTTTGAGTTCCCAGGTCGCCGCGTGTCGGGAAAAATAAACAACTCGGCGACCGATCAAGAAGTGACTGTCCGAGGCTAATATTAAGTTGGCCCGAGACTCTGTTGGGCAACAATTGTTTCTGTCCAATATCGTGCGATCATTGTACAAACATTTGTGGATATATATTAAATAATATTTTTATTACATAACGCTTTTTTTAATTGTGCTTTAGTTTTGAATTGTGCATTTTTCTGATTTAAACAATTAAAAGAAATGTGTGTTATGTAATTTTTTTACGTTTTAATTTTTTGAACACTGGCGTTATTAATTATAAAGATCTCCATTATTTAATAAAAAAAATTAAAAAATCAACTCACGATTTTTTCTGAGTTCAATTTATTATTAAACACATACAGAACGATCGTTTCGGCTGATTAAGCCATTATCAACTGATAAACATAGATCTTATTTGTGAGTTTATAAACTAATTATTTGATGTACATTTGGGAAAAACCTTAATAATACAAAGAATACAGTCATTAGTTTTTACAAATAAATGAAATAATAAATAAATATCGAAATGTGGGGAATAACGTGGATAATGCAAACAATAACATGGATAATAAAAACAAACATAATTTAGGAATAGTTTTTAGGTGGTTAAAGACATTCCCGAAATTGTTGTTTCGGGGAATATCTTTACAATATATATCAATACAAAAAGTGCAGGTAACATTTTATTTTGCACTTTCCGTTTCCGTAAAAATCTAAGTTTTAAACGAACTTTTATTTTAATCCAACTTGAAACAACCGGGCCTTAGGGCCGGTTTGGATTAAAGTAAGCGTTCTTTTAAAGCATGGATTTTTACGTTCTCCCCCAATCAGACGAACCGTTTTCGTAAAAATCTATGCTTTGATCGACCGCTTACTTTGATCGAACTTGAAACAACCGGACCTTAGTCGGTGATGCGTCACGAATGACTTCTACGCTGCGTCCACCTCTATCGCACTGAATGATACGTGCAATGCTTTTCTGTCGAGCGCTGTTTTAAATTGCGACAACCGCAAGTCTTAACCGATTTTACTTAGGCAGCCTAATACCATCGTGTTCGTAATAAAATTACCCGTATTTTAATATAAATTTTAATAAGTAAATAAAAATCCCTATTCAGCTTCATCCTGTCATCAAAGTATTTGGGTTCTAATCCATGTTTAATTTTAAATATTTGCACCATTACATTATATTTCATTCTTTGATTTACTGTTTCTAGTCCTAGGGCATTCAATATTTTTGTTTTTTTGGTTCTCCTATTACACTTCAATATTATGCGCATCGCTCTGTTTTGTACTATTTGAAGTATTTTTAGTATTCCTTCGTTGCTTATAAATAATATACTGGAACAATAATCTATGTGCGGAAGAATCATATTATTGTATATTAATAAACTTGTATTTTTTGTTGTATACCTTTTTATTCTTCCAAGTAAGGACACTTTTTTTGCGATTTACTTACTTCTCAACATATTCAGTGTTACAATATGTAAAGTGATCACTTAAGTCAGCAATACGATAAGCCCTATGAACACAAAAAAAAACTTCCATACCTACTTCGCATAAAAACATAGCTTCGTCTCTATGAAACATCTATAATATATCTTCATAAGCAATTTACCATTCCCAAAACCTTGTTTAACCCTTCCTTGTCCCAATCCATCTCCTAGTCGTCTCTTTCTTGTTAACCATCTTGTTATTGTAATATTGCATTCCGGAAATCTATTGCAACTATTCCACTGAATTGTGTGGTTGGTTGGAAGAAATTGCCAACTGGCAATAAACACGCCATTGCAGTAGTATGTGTGCAAAAAATTTATAAATAAATAAATATCCTTGACAATCGGACAGTGAAACAGTTCTTGGGAGCAGCGCAATGGACGCGAAACAATAATATTTACCATCCCGCAGGCTACGGGCAGCCGCACAGTGGGTCGAAACCGTAATTTGAGGGACTTAGGGACCAGTTAATTTGCTGGTGTATTATTAAGTGTTCATTTAGTTAGTTTTTAGTCGAATTTTGTTGGTTTTCTTGTTGATTATTTGAGTTATTATGTACTTTTACTCACTATTTCATATTTAGTATGACATAAAAGAAATTACGACAATAAAAAATAATATTATAAATGTATACGTTTTTTTATTTTTTCGATCCATTTATCTGGTAGAGTTGCAAGTTTATGTACGCGTTCATAGCATCAAACGATGGTAGACTAGACAAGGTATGAGAAAAAAAAGGTTTCAAAGCGGGGTCAGTCACCACTTAGCAGAAATTTAATTTTATTTGATCCGCGCCATTCAAAAAATACAAACCTTTTTTTTTGCCCAAACTATTAAGTTTAGGAAAAAGTTTCATAGGACAACTATTGATAAGGTTAATGAGCTGTATCCATCCGCATAAAGAAAAAAGTAAAAAAAGAAAGTTGGTCCCTAAGTCCCTCAAATTACGGTTCCGACCCACTGTGCGCCGGTTGAAATGCATAAAGCCATGTATTCACTAGGGGACAAATCGCGAAACATTCCGCTCGACATGTCGCATCAACATCTACGCTCATGTTTCGGGGACAATGACGCGGTCAATTGACGTGTACACACCGGGACTCGCATATCTTGTCGCGGAAATGTCATCCGATGAGGTTATGGATGACAGCTGCGGTATCACATTTGGCGAAAACGGGGTTCCGCGCAATTCGAAATGTTTTTTTGGGTCGCAATTTCAAATTAACGAGGTTTTACTGTAGTAAATTGAATATTATTAAAAACAAGGTCCTTTTTGCAAATAATTATTGTTTTCCAGACGTCGCGGAAATATATCGCCCTATGAGGTTATGATGACAGCCGCGTATCTGTTTATGTTAATGAGTTTATCGAAAAGTAAGAGGAGAAAAAAGAGGAGAATGCGAAATTATTAACTGCAAAGAGAAAGAAGGACGGACATTCTATGCGATCTTCGATCGATGCAGCTCGATGAGTTCGAGAACGATTTCGTTTCCCCGCATTGTCATCTTGACAGATACAGCGCATGCGTATTCACTTGTAAACATACCACGTGGTACTGACGCTCCGCGGAATGTTGCAGTGAGTACGCTCGGGTACCGTGCGCATGGCAACGTTGCCACGGCACGTAGAAATGCCTCGCTATGTTGTGCGCGAGGTCGCGGAACAGTGCACGACGTTGCAACGTCACGTAGACTCTATGCCGCGCATGCTGTTGAGGGACAATTTGTCCCCTAGTGAATACATGGCTTAAAACTGCGATGACACATCCAATAAAAAACATATCATCGTTCCAACTGCAATAACACGGACGGCGGTGTCTTGTTACTGCAAAGGCGTTAAATGCATCTTTGCAAAAATAAGCTTCGTCTAATGTTTCTCTAAAAGCAAAACGTGGGCACGTAACTGAGAAAGTAAACACAAAGAAATATAATATTAGAAGCATGTTGAGCTGTTGTTGCGGTAGTTCTTTTATTTTTCCGCGTTCTCGTATTGAAAATCTTGCGGAACATTCTTGATACCACACAACAATGTGTTAATCCTAAGAAAAATGAAAAATGAGATACAGCCATATTTTTAATGATATTGAAAACTCATTTTTGTTAAGATCAATTATAGAAGTCTCGCAGAGGCGAAGCTACATGTGTGGAAATATTTTTATACAATAACCCGGGGTTTACAACCTGTATGAGCTGGCTAAGTGATCACTCTACACAATGCAACGTACACCAATTCCATCGTGAAAACCTCCACATTTAAATTTTGAACGTTCTATGTATGTTCAAATCTGAAAATCTTTCATTTATTTGAATGGATTATCCTAGAGATATATTTAGTCTTTTCTCATAAACTGTATACATAGATTCTCACAACTGGTATTGATACCTTTATATTTTTAAAGCAGGTATGTTTTTAGAATATACCTACATATAAAAATAATCATTTTTGTGTTTGTATTTGTATTTTAGAGTAGTATTTTTTATATCGACATTTAAAATAATAAGCGTAAAATATGGTTACACCCTTAGACTTTTATATTGAATTCGAATATTGTCCATTTTCCTTTATTTAGGTTCATTTTAAATACTTTAAGTTAGGGTGTTTATGTCAAACCATTTTTCAACAGTGCTTATATCCTTCACAGCTTTTTTAAATTTTTAATAATCTCGGAATTGAAGTACAACGTGATCGGCGAAATATATAACATTTTCGTCAAAGTGGATGTGAAGAGGTTATTGATGTATCTTAAGAATATTATTGGACTTAATACACTACCCTGTGGGACCCCAAAGTTTGTGATAAGAATTGTTGAAAAGTTTTGCGGGTAAAATATTTTCAATTCTAACTCGTTGGTTCCTGTCCGAAATACAGCTTTTATACAACTGTACCTCTTTTCCTAAGATTTTTTTTTTATGTAACTAATTAATATATTTTTAAAAGAAATGCAAACAGGGAATACTTGTCGCATTCGTATCCTTACTATTTTTAAACTAAGCTAAACGCTTGTGCTACAAGAACAGGACTATATTGCTTATTCTTCTTCTGTCCTGTCGGGTCCCCCCGACGTCGGCGATCATCGGGGAGAAAGTTTCCCTGTCCAGGGCAGTGCGGAACAGCTCTTCCAGGCTTCTTATCCCGGGCCACTCTCGGATGTTTCGAAGGCAGGAATGTCGCCTCCTTCCGACCCCTGTGCGACCCTCAATCCTCCCCTTCATGATGAGCTGAAGAATGGAGTACTTTTCGCCTCTCATTATACGACCAAAGTATGAAATTTTACGGAGCTTTACTGTGTTGAGTAACTGTCTGTTTGTGTTTGCTCTACGTAAAATTTCATTATTACTAGTCATGTCAGTCCAAGATTATATTGACTATATTGCTGGTGTCCTGTAATGGGGCTCGAACCACCAATCACTAGTATCACTAGTCATAACCACTACACAGACAAGCTTTTACTATAAAAATGCGATACCGTGCCAAGCGCCTTGGCTAGATCACTTTCCCTTAAATGAGAGCAGTTACCGATGATAAATCACTCTTAGAGCAGTTGCCAATGGTAAGTACGAGACGTTTGGACTGCTCACGATACGTCACCGAAGCCGAGCCACAGAGCACAGCAGGGATGGAAAAGTATGACCGTGAAAGTGCCTTAAATTATTGATTTGTGAGCTTTCAAATATTTGGGTCTCACTGCGGAGATTGGGGGCACGCTGTAGGGACATCGATCACAACCCGCTGGCGGCGCGTTTATTACGGTAACCGAGCAATTACACCCGGACCGTACTTCAGAAAGACTCCATACGCGGCGCCATGTGATCAGCAGTAGAACAAGCGAACGGAGCATCCCGAGCAAATGGTCATCGCAACGAATGATGTGCGGTAGGTCAATACAATTAAGGTCGTAAATTAGAGGTCATTAAAAACGAAGGTCGACAAAATGAAAGTCGGATACGAATCAACAGTTTATATAAATTTTACATGCATACTTTTTTATTATATTATTTTAAATTACCCGCTAAAACACTCGCATAAACAATATTATATGAAGATAATGTTCACTGTGTTTACTTATATGTTTTTTTATTTTTACTTTTTTCTCTTGTTTTTCTCATTTCTTTTGACTCATTTCTTTATTTATTACCATTATTTCTCATATGGAATTATACATCAATCTTAAGGGATTGATTTATAATGCCCCTCAGTAGGCGAAATGCGTCTCAAAAAAGTAAAAAAATATAAAACTTAAAATAAATTAAAATAGAGGTATAGCATTTTTTTGTATTTGTTCTGCACTCACTATGTAAAAATTTCTTTCAGAATTTTTTTTATGAGTTTAAACTTATGTACAATTTGTTACTTATTTTTTCGGTTTCGACACGTCCGTGTCATTAACAAGCGTTATTTAAAGCAAACTAAAATATGCGAGTATGTATTGTATTAGGTGTTTTTAAATGGTGGGGGTGATTCGCGGAGTGGGAGGGGCGAGGGAGGGAAGGTCGTTAATAATTGTGACTTACAGGAGGCTATTATTTTGTCGACAATATTGATATTTGATATTAATTTTTTGTTAATTTCTCAAGTTTCTAAAAGCGAACAATTTGAAAATTTCGTTGACATTAGAGTATTTAAGGGTAGATTTATCTTTTTTGAAAGTGTGGCCAGTTTATAACGAGTGGTTAGCAATGACCGCAAAAAATTCTAAAACTAGGATAAGAGAACACGAACTTAATTTGAGAAATAACAATTATTCTGAATTTTCTAACCACTTGTTACACGCGATGTATACTTTAAACTCATAAAAAAGGTATAACAATAATAATAACGCTTGAAAACAGTAATTAATGGTTACGACGATGTCACTGCGCGATGCAAAATTAATTTGCAAACTTAACGACTCGAATTCCCTGTAATTTACGGAACCGCACATCCACATTATTATTACACAGGCGACACTTAATGCGCTCGGCGGTCCGGTGGCTTTCCAGCTCCGAGTCGCTTTATCGGGGCATTAACGAGCGATCAAACATCTCGGATTGAAAGCCGCTCCCTGTTATCCGGCGGTGTTTTATTGACCGTTTGGAAATAAAAGGGTGCATAAAGCATTTGTTCTCATCGCATGACGCGTGGATTGCGCGCTGAGAAGGGTGATTCAGTTGTATGGACACATAATCTACATTGGTCAACTGCAGCAAAATTCTGCAAATATGGTTTAAATTGAACTTAGTGTATATTATAGATATCTCACAGAGACGAAACTGTATTAATTATGGGAAAGTAGGTATAGAAGTCATTTGGGTGTACACAGGACTTATGACCTGTCTTTTTATGGTTGGCTTAAGTGATCACTTTACACAATTGTAACATTCGCCATTTCCACCCATGATAGAATATACCATGCTTATTCATTTTTTGGAAGTTGTATATATGTTCAAATTGCGTGGAAAACTTTCATATATGAGTTGTAAGCGCCTTTTCCATGCGGCCTGTACAAAGCCATTTTCATTCCCCAAATTCCCCAAAAATGTCGCTAATGAGAAAATCTACAGTGATTTTTTACGGAATTTTGAGAGCAATTATTACTTTATTGGTGAATGAAATTAATCCGAATACTGCAGTACCACTAGGATACGCCCAGAGGGAAATATATTTCCAATTTTTGTTAAATTCCTTTTTACCATTCTTTACAGTCAGAACTTTACACTTTAAATATTCAGAACAATTGTACACCAAAATGACTTTCTCTATACCTACTTTCCCATAAGAAATACAGTTTCGTCTCTGTGATATATCTATAATATACGTTAATTGATTAATAATGTCTCTGTGACATAAATCCAGCACTGTTCTGAAAGATTTGAACAAACTCAAAATATTCTAAATTGAACTTCATTAGTAATTTGATACGTTTATGATTATACGTCAAGAGCGATTGAATAGTTTGAATTAATTTGTTTGATAAAACTTATTAGAATACGCTTTCTATTAACCACTAATTTAATGAAATATCAACATGGACCAATGGTCCTTTCTTCAGGATACAACGTACATATATAACAAAATGAAAAATAAATGCAGAATTTTCCATAGATACCTAGTAGCAAAATCTTTACAGGCGAAATCCTGCCTTGATAATTAGTCGAACATTTTCAGGCAACCATGACCTTAAACAGTTACGGAGATGAAGGGTGTTAAGTGAGTAAAGCCTCAAAATACGGGAATAAATAGAATATACTGTTTAAAATCATCTCTTTATATAAATAAAAGCGTTTTAAAATCAACAAAAAACGTAAAAATTTCTTGCAAATTCAAAACATTATAACTTTATTAATATTAAATACTTCTTATACTTTATACGCATAAAGTATACACGCTTGGACACTAAAAACGATTTTTTGGCTGCGGCCTGTCGATTAATGCTTATATTTTATTAATCATCACAAATAATGTCCAGTTTATTATTTGTATACAATAACAAAGATTCTATTTAAGTTTTTTTTTTTTTAATTTAATGGCTTGTCACCCAGTAAAAGGATGTTATTGCCAATCTATCTAAGTTATTTCCCTAAAAAAATTGCATCCTAGAGCATATGTACATTCTGATATAAATGAATAATAAAAAACCACATTTTTGTAAAAAAAAAAGCCGAAATATGAATTTGCAGTGAATGTCCAGCCTTAATACGCAGCAGCGACGGATGCGATGTTTTTTTAACACTGCGGAGAAGTAAGTGGTCATCTTTTATAGCCGGCTTTACGCTTCTCCTTCCACCTCTTATTGTGCTTTACTTTTAAAACAATGGGCAGTAAATTTTTAACGCATTAAAGACACTGTCGGCTGAACCTTAATAAACTATCGGACATTCTCAGAGATCGAGTATAGAGTATAGACTAGGAGCCAGCGACCGCCAGACTTACGTTATAGTATCAAACCTGAAATATTTTCTGTAGATGTATACTTTATTAGGCAAGAAGGTTTGTCTTTAAATATATCAAATGATGAGCTATTCATAAAATTCAACTAATAATATCAATTTTATTATTTATAGCTGATCGTACCCGGCGTTGCACGGGTTAAGGATTAATTTGAAAATAAATTTGTGGGGGAAAACAAAGGTTCGATTCGAACGGTATACATTTGCATCGAAAATACATCGGTGGGAGGGGAAAGAGTAAAAGGGGAGGGAGGAAATGTCACCTATGTTTCCCGCAGGGTCCTAAAGAATAAGTTGGCGAATTTTGAGTGCGATCGGCGGTATAGATTTGCATCGAAATTATATCAGGGAGAAGGGAAGGACTAAAGAATAGGGGGTAAATTTCGCCTATGTTACCCGCCGAGTCCTACAGAATAATAAGCTTCCAAATTTTGAGTCCAATCGGCCAAACGGTACAGATTTGCATCACAAATATATCAGGGGGAAAGGGGTTAAAGAATGGGGGGAAATGTCGCCATTGTTACCCGCCAAGTACTGAAAAATAAGTTTTTCGCCTTTGTTACTCGCCTAGTACCGAAAAATAAGTTTTTAAACTTTGAATCTGATAGGTCAAACGGTACAGATTTGCATCAAAAATATATCAGGGGAGGGAAAGGGTTAAAATAATAGGGGGGAAATGTCATTTATATTACCCGCCGGTCCTAAAGAAAATTTTACAAATTTTGAGATCGATCGGTCGAACGGTACAGATTTGCATCGAAAATATATGAAGGGGAGGGGAGGGGTAAAAGAATATGAGGAAATGTCACCTATGTTACCCGCCGGGTACTAATGCATAAGTATGCAAAATTTGAATGGAATCGGATTAACGGTATAGATTTGTATAGAGAACAAACAGACAGACATTGAGTTTTATAGATATAGATAATTGTACTTTCTTATGATATATTAATATTGTTGATTTTTTATTATTTTTCGTCATGTTATTTCTATGCACTTAGAAAGCCATCCTTTTTTTATAATGTAATAAATATTGATTAATTAATAAATAATAGTTAAAAACCTATTTTGCACACGAAATACAAGAATGAACCTACTGATCAACTACCTTCAAGGAGAAATCGGTCGTACGGAGGATAAATTACGTACGTTTCAACAGCAGAGCAGAAAAGGCCCTTCTCGTACAGCTCGGGGGAGCGGTGACCCATTGTGGAAATGAGTTTCCCCGACCCCCGCCGTAATGCAAACCTCAAACCACGCGGCCCTCCAGCATCCCCGAGGGCTGGAATAATCAGCTCGGCTGGCCGATCGAGCCGTAGCGCCGGCCACAAGAGCACAGATGGTTGAATTTCGAGAGGGCCCAAACTTACAAAATGCTTTTCAGATGGGGAATTTCGAACCAGTCGCAAAAACTCACCAAGAGGATTGTTAATTTCGTCAAATCCGCAACCGAATTCGGCAGTCACACACAATATTCCGCGGCGGATTCAGTCTGCAAAAAACACGCGCGCGTACGCGGTGCGGACGATCCGTCGAATGTGGCGCGTCGCATTTAAAACATGAGACGCGACATCGCCGATTTCACGTTGACGCAAGTTCCGCGGGCGGAGAACCGAACGGGCGCCGAAGCGAGCGTTCCGCCAGCGGATCGACCGATGATCCGGTCAGTGTGTTCGATAAGCGCATATTGTATGGAAATAAATATAGCGGTGCTCCACGAAGTCAAAGACGCGGCGGAAGATACGCTGGTGTGGCGCCGGCCTCATATTTCTTAAGTTGTTGCACGATGAGTGTAATTTTAGGATGCAAAAATATGCGCGCCTACCATGTAACGGATTATTTTCACTCACGAATCAAAAGCTAAGATGGCGATTTTCCGAATGATATTTAATCGATAGAAATTCTTATAGGTGATGTCATCAATTTAAAATGATGTTATGAAGATTGCATATGCCGGGCGCTGTTATTAACACAATTCTGTTATGAAAATTGCGTATACTCCAGGAGTTGTTAATTCTGATTATTTTCCATTTGCTTATGTATTTCTTGTTATGCTTTTCATAATATAATTGTGATCAAATTTATAATGTGTTATTATGGTGATTGAATATTACGCTTACTGTTCAATTTTCTCTTTTTTATAAAAGCAATTCGGTAAGTGGTATAAATTTTTCGTAAAGAAATGGATAGACGTGCTTGTTATTTAAACAATATGCGATAACGTATTTTATTTAATATCTTCTTAGGAATCAGTTGGATCGACATGGTTTTTAGTGATCTTTTGTTTAAATCATCGATTTTTTATGCGTATTCCACCAATCAGGCAAACCGTTTTCGTAAAAATCTACGGTTTTTGTGACTAAAAGTCCTCGAAGTGGCGTATTTTAGGAAAAAAATAGATTTTATAGATTTATGGTTTATATTACGGTCGTTTGACATATTTAGGTATTGAAACGAGGATATTTTATAAAAACCACATGAGTGGGTTGACATTAAATTCTTGAAATTTCGGTGAAGTCGTCTTCAGAGAGTG
>JADDOH010021121.1:0-14118 GCA_016648135.1 Agrypnia vestita | reverse complement strand
ACATGCCCAAACCACCTGAGCGACCCTATTTTTATTCTCTGTATTATGCTACGATCAGCTTTACATTCATTCCTAATATCTTCATTCTTTACTCTACCATACATGGATTTACCACACATACGTCTAAGGGACCTCATCTCCACTGCATTCAATCTACTTTCGTTCCTCTTCTGCCAGCTCCAGGCTTCACTTCCATACATTAGTGTCGGTACCAGAACTCCATTATGTACCGCCAGTTTTGCCTCGGTAGACATATTTCTATTAGAAATTATTGCATTCAAAGCACCGTTCACCCTATTCCCGGCAGTCTCTCTTATTTATTTATTCTCCTCTCTATATCTTTGTCAACATTCCCTCTTCTATCGAACATACTTCCCAAGTACACAAACTCATCTACTTGTTCCAAACATTCATTGCCTACTAGTATTTCACACAATGTCTTACTTTCCTCCTTCTCGAATACCATTACTTTTGACTTCTTTACATTCATAATAAGGTCACTTTCCTTGCATACATCCTGCTAACTAGACTTTGTAGGTCTTGTTCGCTATTTGCCATTAATACCGCATCATCCGCGTACAGTAAACAGCATACAATCAAATCACTCATTTTCGCTCCTACATTCATACATTCCAGTTCTTTCACACAATTATCCGTATACAAGTTGAACAGCCGTGGAGACATTACACAACCCTGTTTGACACCTTTTGTTATATCAAACCACGGTGTGAATGATCCATTGATTCTTACACACGCAGTACTCCCCTCGTAAAGGGATGTAACTGCGTATATAAGTTTTCTGTTCACCTTGTATCATACCCCTCAGCCTTACCATTCTTCATATGCTTTATTGCACACTTTATTTCTTCCATACTTATTTCGCTGACTTCATTTTCGTCATTCATACTTCTCTCCGTGAGAATATCGACGGATTCCTCTATTACAGCCTCCTCGCTCTCATACGTTTCCTGGAAATAATTCATCCATCTATCTTTTATTCCATCTTCATCCGTTAACATTTCTCCATTCGCTGACTTAATAGCTTTCATACTATTGCTTTCCGTCCCACATCGAGATTTTTTCACCTCCTTCCAAAAAAATTTGTTTTTTTCCCCAAAATTCTTAGACATTTTCAAACCTTCCTCTCTTTTCGGCCGCTCTTTCCTTTCTTTCACACCTGCTTTCACTCTTTTCTTGCACGCATTGTATACATCTTTTGCCCCCGCGTATTCATCTCCACTCACTGTCAGAAGATGGAGCCACGCTTTTCTTTTTCCTTTCACTAATTCCGTTATGTCATCATCCCACCATGCATCCCCTTTCTGCCTTCCCTGCTTAGCTGTTCCACAGACTTCCTTCGCTGACTCGCAAAGGGTATTTTTTAAGTGATCTCATGCATCATCTATCCTAAGATCACTCACCCTCCTTACACTCAGCCTTTCAACAATTTTCCTTTCGAACTTCTCCCTTAAATCGTCCTTTTGTAGATTCTCTTTTTTGATTCTAGACAGAGCCGGTACAGTTCTTTTCCTGGACCGCCAGCCTCGAAACAAGTTTATTCTTGAGACTACAAGAAAATGGTCAGTTTCCATCTCGGCACCCCGAAATACCCGAGTATCAACCGTAGCGGCCCTTAGTCTAGAATCAACCACAACAAAATCAATAAGCGATCTTTCATTCCCTCTCTCCCATGTGTATTGATGGATTCTTTTGTGATCAAAAAAGGTATTTGAAACAAAAAGATTCCATTCCAAGCATACCTCAAGCAAACTTTTACCATTCTCATTCATCCTCTTGTCACCATACACACCAAGGGCAGTCTCGAAGCCATCTCTTCGTGTTCCCACCCAGCCATTCAGATCACCTGCGAAGATAATTCCTTCATTGCTTCGTTTCACGTTCATTACATCCCTAACATTCGTCCAAAATTCATTTTTCACTTCGTCCTTTTCAGAATTAACGGGGGCATAGCCTATAACTAGAAACACCCCCGTGACTCCACAGTAAAACATTAATACATTATACAAATATAGTACAATATGCGACTACAAGATGATCGAAGTTCACAATCTCCACACAACATAATAGGCACGTAGGCTCCTAGGTCAACGGAGTCGAAAAATCTTATATTTTAATTTATACTAATGATATATTTGATATGGTAATTAATGAACTTATTAGTTTTAATTTTCATTAGACTGAAATATAAAAAAACTTAATATTAAAAAAAATCAGTCAATATTTCCATTTTATTTAATAACAATTGAAATTGTATTAATTTTGAAAACGGATAAAACGCTAAATGCCAAACCGTGCAAGCATGCCAATGCATGCAATGTTGCTATATTTCGTTGTAGTTTTTAAATAAATTGATAGAAGGCTCTGTCTTGTTACAATAATATGCACAAGACCAGAAAAATAAACGAAAATCAGAACAAAATTTGAATAACCAGTTTCCTCATAAATTCCATAGGTGGACGCTAAAGTGTGTGTATATTAAAGCATTTTTAATTCCATAGATTCCACGGTATCTTTAAAATCTTCATGGGGCCATATTGCCAATAATATAATATGTAGTACACATTTTTTTATGTTTAACATAATGTCTTACAAAATCGGTGAATAACATTTAAATATTTTCTACTAAATTCATTGCAATATGCAGAAATATTCGGGTCTATTGCCTTTAGTTTGCATTATCAAAGCAATCATGTCTTGCTCGCTATTTCATACTAGTGTAACATTGTATATTTTGTCAATTGTGACGCAATGAATATTATAAAGTGCTTATATTATTATAAAAGTTGGTAGGAATCAGTTGGTCCACACACATTGCTTTATTCAAAGTGACGAATATTAAATTAAATACAACATTTCAGTTACAACGACAGAAATATTAAAATTGACATTTTTCACAGAAGTTTTGCGCTTAGACTGTTCTACACGGATACCCACTGTCCTTTCCGCCAGATCCTCCTCCTCAACTTCTTGTATGGCGGCTCCACTGTCCCATACTTTGTATATTACTATTCTGCTTTTGTATTTAACCCGTTTTTCTTTCTCATTGCTACTGTTTTTTTCTGATATTTTATGCTGCTATTTTGCTACTATTTTTCTTTTGTATTTAACCGGTTCTTTTTTCTTTCTCTTTGCTACTTTTTTTTCTGATATTGTATACTGCTATTTTGCTATTATTTTGCCTTTGTATTTAACCTGTTTTCTTTCTCTTTGTTATTGTTTTTCTGATATTTTATGCTGCTGTACTAATTTTCTTTGTCATTTTATATGTAGGTATGCTTTTTGTATTTGTACTTTGTGACTTGATTGAGTAAAGAGAGTTTTGGTGGAGGGGACAATGAATGGGTCTTTGCAGCCAGAACCTTGCGGCGTTCGCCCTTTACACGGGCGCCGTACGGGGATGCCTTTAAACAAGATAAAAATGTCAACCTGGCGACGCAAGAGTAGGGCCGATATGGGAGCCGTCGGCTCATAGAACGGCCCTGGGAAAGTGGTGGGTCCCCATTCGTTGTTCTACACGGATCTGTATAATGAAGTCAAAGAACAGACAAACAAAGCAGCGGTTTTACCTACGATGATACTTATAATACCTACTTCTCTCCATTACCCTGATTCATTAGAACCTACAATATTCTCCATTGGAAAAGCAATATAGACGCATTTTCAGACTGCAAATCTAAACATTTTGAAATTGACAATATGTTCATTGATGCAACAGATAAAACAACTTCGCATGTAGGCATGTCTATTTACTTTAAAAAAAATCAATCTTCAATTCGATTCAAATCGAACATACTAGAATGGATTCTCGATTAAATCTAGTATTAATGGATCGATTTTCGAATAATCGTGACATTTTCAAACATGCCTATAAGTCAGCCATTAAATTAAACAAATTTTAAATTTATTAAATTTTATTAACGTTTAATAAAAATTTAGGGAGAAATTACATTTCCCAGTATTTTAAGCTGAGTGACTTTAAAATTTTAAATTTATATTAAATTCACAGCACAGATTAGGTTAGGTTAGGTTAGGTTAGACACCAGGATTTACAGGTTAGATTAGAAATCACTGTGACTTTTTTTATTAGTAGTAACGTAATTAACGCCATCTATGGATGCGTACAAAAATATTTATTTCATGAGTTCGTCAAAATTATCAATCAAGTAGACCTCTTTCCATTTAAGTTGAATTAGTATGTGTAAGCCGTGCGTACGAGGTGCATTGTTTCATTGTGTTAGTGCCTTTACCCGTAAACACAAACACAACAAAGCAATACGCATCATACGCACGGCTTACACGTACTAATTTGATTATCTTTCTCAAATGAAAAGAGGTCTACGACCGGATGTTTTTGCGTCCGACAACTGCAAAAAAATATAAAAAGTCCGATTTGAGAGGCTTATGGATCGATTCATCGAATCAATGCAGTGTTCAACCGATTTGAAAAGTCGGTTATTTTTTTCGATTTTTCGATTAATCGATGTCAGATCGACATGCCTAATCAGGAGGTCATAAGGAAATCGCCTGGAGAACAATAAGTGTGTCAAGGTGTATGGGAAGATATATTGATTCTTCAGCAAGTCTGCCGAGTTCAATGACGTCTTCCGATGCAAGACTTTGTCGCCAGATCGACTTAAATTTATTTTAGTCGCATTAATTAATCTTACGACTGTTTGAAAAATCATCAAGTCCAGCCGAACAGGTCTCAGAACTGATGCCGCTGGACCAGCGAGGAGATGATTGTGACGATGCGGGGCAGAGTTGTGACTCTGTCTTGCGGGCCGCTGGGGGGGAGAGGAAGTCGGAGTACATTTCCATGTAAGACATTACGCGACGCGGCGGTTGGCAGGGGTCGACAGCCAATGGCGCTACCCTAAAACCTTTAACGTATATTCCATACATAATTACATACACATTAATACAATTTTTTAAGGAATTGTTGCCATTATCTTGCAGGAGAGTTGTATCTGATTTGATTTTGCTTTACAAAATTATTAACTCGCATTTTGACACCCCTAATATACTGTGTTTGTTTATGTTTTATGCGCCTGTAAGAGCTACTCGGATACCTACGCTATTTTATTGTAACAACACCAGAACTAACTCTCATTTAACTCTCTTGTACCTAGGCTGCATAGGCTAGGTAACACTTATGCATGTATCTCGGATATTTTTAACTCTAGTTTAGCACATTATGTATATGCGCTACTAAAACCTCTACACCCTGCCGTCCTGGATACATAATGTATTCATAAACAAATTAATATGTGCATTTATTTAATCTTTTCACACCTTTTTTTACGTCACACCTTTTTTATACTTACTGCTAAAACCTTCAAAAAACTGTTTTTACTTTATTCTCAATTTCTACTGTAATTTTTTGCTTTATTTTTTGCTTTTTTATTTCCTTCTATATGCATATATATTATATGTATATATATATATATATATCTATATAATATAGTATATCATATATATATAGAGATCTCTTCTCTTCTCTCTCTCTCTCTCTCTCTCTCGCCTCTTCCTGTCTCTCTATCCTCTCTTCTCCTCTCTTTTCCTCTGTCACGTGTCGTGGCTGCTGGAGGAATGAATGAAAACAATGGAAATTAATTAGCGATTTACTAATTAATGATTAATTAACTATTCAATGTACAAAGTCACTTAAACGAATTAAACTGAACGACATCGTTCAAATTACACCTTTTCGTAATATATCACTCGTCTCTAAATTCTTTATTATCGCTGGGTAACACATATTTAACTCTCACTTGAACATTTCATCCAGTTCCCGCTCGTATTAATCTCTCTGATTTCTTTCGCCAATTCGTTAGGTACTTTGTTCGGAATTTCACGACTGGACACAACTTGCCATCGTCCGCGACGCACTTCGCACTAATTTCGCACGGTAACGAATTGTCAATGCGACGACAACTCTCTTCCGCGCCTAGACCGGCGCCGTATTTATGAGAAGGACCTCGTCTCTGGACGTTTGTAGACGTTTCCCGAATTTTTCAGGTCACCCTAGATTGTTATAGACCATTCTCGATGTTTCAGTAGTGTTATGAGATGTCGTTACGAGTTACGAGACGAGATACACTCTCTCCAAGTACAAGAATTTGAAATGTTTTTTTTGGAGAGGTGCAACGTGAAATTTATGAATTATTTATAGTTTTAATAGACTAAAAAAATTGTAAAATATCTAAATATAATAATTTCTTTGTATGTTCGTAAATTTCTGGAATAAATTTTAGATAATTAGGCCCGAATTCAGAGTTACGTTAGTTTAAGGTACGCCTTAAAAGCGTAATTTTCCGTACAAAATAACACTTTTAAGGCGTACTTTAACCTTTAAGTCATCTAAGTATTGACTCTGAATTCGGGTCTTAGAGCGTGGCTCATGTTGCGCGGTCACGCAAGGGTCCTTATCAATTGTTATTGTTTCCCGTACACCCGTGAAAACTCCAAGTGTACGGCTAGTATGCAATATTAATTAAATAAAAATAAAAAAGTAAGCAGTAACGTTTAATTGTGGTTTCTTTAACATATTCACTTGAGTAAAAGGTATCTAAATTTACTTTAACAATGACGCATGAGAAACATTTTTTTAATAAATTAAAAAATATATAAAATGTGCCCCGTGACGTCATCCCTCGGGGTCCGTCACCCCTGGCCCTTTCTTATTAATCACCCATTGATCCCTAAATGGTTGTTAACCCATTCCGGTCCGGCGGCCCCTTGGAGCGGAACGTCTCCATCGCCTGGCGCCGGCCCGACACGGGATTAAGGGCCGAATAAAAATAATCACTAATAAGACACAAACAACAAAAAAAAGTGATTGGAAAAGAGATGCCGGGCTTAATGTGTCAACACGCGAGAGGCGGCCGGGAAAAGGGGACACCCTTTATTTCGTACAGATAACATGTATTTTTTTAATATCCTTTATCGGCATTCCGTTCTAAATGTTCAATGATATTACAAAACCTAAGGCATCAAATAATATATTAAAATATATAAAAATTAGGATACTATTGTACATACAAAATTTGTTCTATTAGCATAATACTTTTTTTTATTATTTTTTTTATTTAATATTAAAACTACATTTAAATCATAATCCATTTGTCTATTACAATCTACTGATTGAATGATGAATCATATGAGACTTGCTCATGTGCTTGGTGAGGGGCTTAAACTTTATTAGTTTATTTTGGATTTGGCTTATTTGTTCCTTAGCTATATGTCTTGTTATGCATTGTCAAATTGTATCGATCTAAAGTGTTGGTTTATTTTTTTCTTTAATTGTTGTAAGTCATCGATTTTCTTAATATCTGCAGGTAGGTTATTGAAGTTTTTTATGCCTAAGTATATGTAGTTTTGTTGACACAGCTTGGAATTGTATTTTGGGATTTTAAAATTATTTTTGAATCTTAATGATGTGTTTTTTTCAAATTTATGTTTTCTTTAATTAGTTGTATAATTGACGTTTTTCTGTAATTGATTAATACTTTTCAAAAACAGATAATTTTTAAATTTTTCAAAAAGCCAAGTTATGCGCTGTCCCGCAGAGGTCCTACAAAATAAATATTTTCAAAATAATAATAGAAGTCTCGAACGGGCAATTAATTGCACTTTGATGTGGAATGTAGCATATAATTTACGCCCTCGAAAGCAGTAATCAGTCCGCCCTCTACCTCCGCGGTTAAAGGTCGTCCTCCTGATGACTAAGTATTCAACGGAACGTCGAGAATCGTTTCTCGTAAAAATATACGGTACGTATAAAACATCCGCAACCAGTTACAGTTAAATATGTCTAACGACCGTAATAACAATCTTAACTCTTTTATTTTTAAATACTATTTCTGATGCAGTGATTAACAATAGGCAGAAGGATAAGCACGTCTTGTCTATTTTGACCTGGGATATTATAATGATATTGTCATCCTGAGAATATGGGGGGTTGAAACCAAGAAATTGTTTTGTAAAATATTAGCAGAATATTAAAGACTGGTAATGAATTTGGTTACATGGTTGACGTTTTCAATGACAGTCTAGTGAAAATAAAGTTAAAGAGACAATACTATTTCATTACTAACTGCTGTTAACATATACATGTAATGATGTGTAATATATATTTATATATAATATATTAATATAAGATATATCATAGCATCGAATGATACTATATATATATTTACACTTGACTGCTTCTTATTTTATATTTTTAATTTTTATAGTCATATTTTAATGCTTATACCTTTTATTGCTTTTTATACATGTACTTTATATTCATATATTTTATATTTTACTGCTTATTTCTGATATTGTTTAATGTATATAATTTTTGAATTTATGTAAAAAAAAAAATTAACTGTAATGGGCGTAAAGAAGTAAATAAATAAATAAAAATCAAATGTGAATTACATACAGGGCAATATTGACGTCAGCGCTTTTTTTTTCTATATGTGCGGATAGAAAAGTGAAAAACAGTTTGGTCCAGAATGTGGAGAGTGTACCTGGCGGCGCAGCGGATAATGTGTTAATCCATTAGGGTGACACCGACAGCGACAGCGACACCGATAGCGCCGTCCCGCTCGGACAGCGAGATGCTTTCAGACCAGGCGCCGCGCTAACGGCTCAGGGCGGGCGTGCGCGCGGCCCGCGGTCCGACGCTCCTCTGCGTGACGTCACCGCCGCTTCATCTTCAACCACGTCTTGAATACTGACACAAACAAAATAAACGGGAATATAATTTTTAGCGGCCCTGAAAAGGGCCTTTATTTTGTTTCGACCAGTCAGCGGGCCTGAAAAGAGCTATGGAAAATCGAGGCCATTTTAAACGTAAATTTTAACATAAAATCAAAAATATTTTAGTTTTTCTAAAATTCTTAAATAATGAGCTTTTCAGAAATGTTTAATACTTTATATATTTTCCCTCAAAGTTTAACAATAGATTAACTTTTAAAGTGATATAGTGACATCTAAGTGAGTAAGCACTTTACATTTCATGTTTCTCTGTATTTTCTTTATTGATTATGGATTTATTAGGTATATAATATAATATTATAATTAGTTTTTGAACACGATACAAGTAAAAATGAAAGCAATTTTTTATTTTTTCTGATTATTTTTAATATATTAATAATTAATTAATAAAAAAAATATTTTGAATAAAATGATATCTATTTTAAGCAATATAGATTTTTTTATATGTATGCAAAATGTTATGGAAATACGTATAGAAATAAAAAAGTTATTGACTTTTGGTCCAAGACAGGATGGCCTAGATGTTCCATAGTGCGGTATTGTCACCAAACAGAGTCATAGAAATTAGGTGTTTATCATAACCTGGGGTAATGGTTTTAACCTATTTTTATTTGCATTATATTCTGGATTTTCATCAATGATCTACAACCTACAAAATTACATTCTTTATCCCGTGCCTGACAATAAATAAGAAAATATTAAGGAATTAATATGCAGGATGTCTCTTAACTAGTAGCAAAAACATTACAGGAGTCTTCTTTATTTTATTTTGAGGAGCAAATACTGTTTACACTTTACACTTTAGGTGAAATGATGACAGCTATGGAGATAAGCGACATTAAAGTTTGCATTTTTTTTTTCAATATTTTTATTTTCAATAAAACATTGAAGTTTCATCACAGTTACATATATGGCACATTTGCTTCATTTTCTTTAATACCTTCAAGTCAAATAAAATGATAAACACCTTGCAGAAATTTAAAAAAAAATTGTGAAGTTTTATCATTTTATTTGGCTTGTTTTACAGCGAATTAATTTTTAATATTCCATATAAATTACTGTAGGGACAGTCAGAATAGTTAGAGAGAAAATATTTTTTTTTTAAATGGGAAAAAATGCAAACTTTGATGTCGCTTATCTCCTCCGTACTCCGTAACTGTTGACTTTTCACCCAAAGTGTAAATAATATTTTCTATTCAAAATTGAATGAACAAGACTCCCGCGAAGTTTTCGCTACTAGCTACGAGGCACCCTGTAGCCGATTGAAAAGCTAGTACTACTATTTTTTTATAAATTAATTTCTATGTATGCGATTAATATGTAGATTTCAGAGGTCTTCAATCAAGAGCCGTGATCTGTGTATTAACTGAAATGAAATATTAACCCTTTGAGTGCCATAAATATTTTGTCAAAATATGCTAAAAATGCCAGTAAAAAGTGCATTTTCATAAATAATTTATATAAACAAAACCACTAACCATTTCTGTTACAAAACACTAATTTTCATATTCAATTTTTTCAATATTCTCTTCAGAAGATTTCAAACTATGAATAAAAACACAGAAATTGAATACTACGTATTTATTGACAAGAAAATTACAGAATATATATACATATATATATATATATATTTTAAAATCTAAGGACTTTCAAGGGACAATATGTGTTAGTTCTAACTACTTTGGGGGTAACCCGCGTCAAATTCTGGTCGTCAGGACCAGTCGTCTGCCGACGTTTCGAATAGATCTCACTGTTCATCTTCAGGGCGCCTTGTCGATGAGCTGCTTCTCCAAAAAGCGTACAACCGTTTGGGTCCGGAGCTCACCGTCAAGTGAAAGTTTGAAAAATTCTGCGTCAGGTGTTTGTGGAGGAGTGGGTTTCTCCAGCGACGCCGTTAATGTGTTTTGCTCGGCTTCTAGTAATCCGTATATTTACTTTATTATCGTCATTATACAGTGTTGAGAAGGTTGGATTTTCTAATTGCTTCGTTGTTTTCATCGTGATTTCTGGTTTATTATTATTAATATTATTTGTATTAGAAATTTGATTATTATTATTAAGAATGTTACTCCATGAGGTCGGAAGTCGAATGCTATCGTCTCTGTTGTTCATTATATTATTATTTCTTTTATTTATTTCAATTGCCTCTCTGTAGATTCTAAATGTTTCATTATTGAGGCTGGCAACTACTTTTGAGTTGTCGAAGTCTATTTTATTCGACAACTCAAAAGTAGTTGCCAGTAACTGCGATAGCGGGAGTGATAATATATATATATTTATTATATATATATATATCACTCCCGCTATCGCAGTTTTCGAATTGTTCTGTCATTTCAACATCCATATCGGAACTTTCCCTCGTGTTCGACATTTTGAAATCAAATTTAGGATTATAGAAATAAATAATAATAACAGTGTTTTTAGAAAAAAAGTTATGACGCACTGATGCACGCCAAAAGTGAGCTGTCGAAACGAGCGCTATCGCGACGCTGGCATACCGACCTACGAGCGCCATGGCGCTCGTCGGCACTATAAGGGTTAAGATTGCCGGTTCGGTTGCGGGCCGCGCGTTCGTTCCCCGGCCGGAGTACGTCCTCTTAATTTGTCCCGTATTCGGGGCGCCCTTATTTACATTGGAGGTGTTTTTGTTTGTTTTGCCGCCGTCCCTCCTGCCCAAACCGCGCCGTGTTTTATAGCCACGGGTCCGCACGCCCGAGCGGCCACTTAGTGGGTCATCAAAATTAATCCTAATAAATTAGGCGCGTTTCGCTGCGGCTCCCATGTACGACCGCTATAAATATATAAATAAATATATCACCAAACTAGTTAAATTTGCTCGTGATTGCTTTAACAATTCATAGCTTAGTTGTATTGTTGAAATCGCACAGTAGACTATCGAATATGTTGAATAATATGTATACTTAGGACAAGTAATATCAATAATACTGAAGTATAATAGGAGAACTAAAAAAAATCAACCCATAAAGACCAAGTTGTTCCCTCCCTTTCACATTTTTTTTCGCTTAACCTACTCGTTGGGCTTCGGTCGGGCGACGCTACGAAAGGGAGTAATAAAAAATTTCCAAAAATCCAAAATTATACTATAATCAGGTTTCGTGTCTACCAGACGCGTTGAAATATAACTTAATAAGTTGTATGAAAAAACCATTCAAAATTGGAAAAATCCAAAAATGTATTAATTTTTTTTAACGAAAATTTGATAGATGTTCTTGATCGTCGCCACGAGTCTGCTTGCAAAGTTTCAGCTCGATTGGATCACGGGAAAAGGGTCTAAAATCGATCCAAAGTTTTTTCGACGGCAAGCCGGCAAGCAAGCAGACGCCACGAGTTAATTAATATAAAGAGAATAATAACAAAAATGTTGAATGCCCTAGGACTAGAAACCGTAAATCAAAGAATAAAATATAATGTAATGGTGCAAATATTTAAAATTAAACATGGATTAGTACCCAAATACTTTGATGACAGGATGAAGCTGAATAAGTATTTTCATTCCTACAAAACAAGAGGAAGCGACAACATAAGACTACCAAAGAAAAATAAAAACACCTCACAAAATTGTATTATATATAAAGGTATATAATCTTCGATAGCCTGCCGAAGGAAATTCAAAATATGGAGAATAAAAGGAGGTTTAAATTGGAGTGCAAAAATTTTATTGTAAAAACTTTTAAATGATTAGAAGGAATGCAAAATGTCTAAGTGAAATCATATATTAGCTCACACAACATTATGGTGGAACTAAATAATTAAGATAAAAAAATATATAATAAAACGAAGAATATAAGGACCAACAGGAAAACATTATTTACTATTACTGTTACAATAAATTATTTACTATTAGAAACACTTCAGTAAAATATTGTTTGAGTGAGATAAAGATTGAAGACATCCAATTTCGCAATAAATTCATGGTAATCTTATAACGCTAGCTAGATTTTTTTAAACACTTGTGAAAGGTCATGAACTGTATGCTTATTCAATAAATACATGTCGTGTTTTTAATGTAAAAGGTCATTCAGAAATACGAAACATAATGGTTAATATCAATTCTCATGTGAAGCGTCCTCGAACATTCTTTTCAAAATTGATCAGATCGATCAGCTCAATGGCATTGCCAATATGTTTTGAATCTTTGAATACAAGAAGAATTTTAAATATTACCAACTCACTGATATTAAGAGTCATTACCCACTACCTGGTATACAAATTAAATTAAAACTATGACAGAATGTTAGTTAACTTAGTAAAAACCACTACCTGATTTAAGGTCTACCGGTTTCGAGACGTACTGCCCGTCTCTTCGTCAGGACCAACACTACACTACTATATTCACAACGCTATATACCCCAACCATAGTATTGTTGAACTTTCACCAATATTGGTCACATGCGTGTTAATTTTTAGATCCGACTAAGATAAACTTTAGACCCCACACCCTCTCACTCTTTAGATTCGTTCGTTCTAACACTCGTTAGATTCCTGAATGTTCTGTAGGCTAGTAGTGCACTCTTGCCTCTGACAAGATTAACACGCATTGATGAAAGTTCAACAATACTATGGTTGGGGTGTATAGTGTTGTGAATATAGTAGTGTAGTGTTGGTCCTGACGAAGAGATGGGTACGTCTCGAAACCGTAGACCTTAAATATGGTAGTGGTTTATACTAATTTAACTAACATTCTGTTATAATGTCTAACCACAAAGTTAATGCTTTCCATAGAAGGGTCATAGTATTAATTGAATACAATGACCCTTTTAGGGAAATTAAGTATTCTATAAAGAGCCGCATTCTTCCGCATGAAGGTGTGGCGGGTTGATTGTTGTACCGCATCTGAAGATGGAAGACTCTCCGATGCGGAAGCTTTGAGGAGAAGAATTCCCACCCGACCAGGAGAACCCTTCCGTGTTCGGTGTTCGACGTCGTTGTATGAATGTATTAATGTGTGCGGAAAGGCTGTAGGACAGTACAGGGTGGTTATGTAATACCCACTGGAGGATGTAGAAAATTATTGGAACAATCTTTATAGGTTAAGCGGGCACCGGGAATTTTATTTGTGGATGTTACAACGGAATGACGTCGTATTTTTTTATTCTTAACTAACTAACTAACTAACCATCACGCCGTTTCCCTGCAGGGGTAGGCAGAGAGGATTGAACGCCACACTCTTCTATCCTGGCACACCACTTTTGCTTCGGCCACATTCATACATCTTCTCATACACGTTCTACGGTTGTTGCGGCTTTTAACAGGGCCATCCTCAAATACTTGTAGTACCTGATCGTGCCAGGTCTTTCGCGGACGCCCTCG
>JADDOH010021117.1:0-10028 GCA_016648135.1 Agrypnia vestita | reverse complement strand
TGAAGGCTCGAGGAAGGTCAGCACTATTTAAAGCACAGGTGAACGTTTTTGAGGTTCGCTTCATCCTCTTCAATGTAATGCGTCAAGTAAAACCAGAAGAAAAAAAAATGTCCAACTAGTAGAGTTTTATCGTCCCTTTATTAGAAAATGCGGTGGCTAATTAAACCGTGTCAAGACCAGACTGGGTGCAGGCCCTTTTAATATATCGCGGGCTCAATACTACCAACTAGACAACTGAAAGTGTTTTTATTTTTATTTTATTTCATTTTGGGAAACATACAGTACAATGTAATAAAAAAAATTATATGAATGGTTGCAGTAAAATAGGCACTAAGTACCAAAATTTCATTTTTCAAACTAAGTATTCAGCTCGGTTCTATATGACATCGCCACTAACCCCAGTGATGCATTATGTCCCTGCAATGTTGCATTTAGCCGTTGTGCTCGTTTCAATATCGCGACTTCGCCAAGTACCACGGCGTATTATTTTATAAACGACACTAAGTGCCATGGTCCGCTAACTTCAGATTGTATGAAAATGGCTGACCAAGTAGGGTGCGCGTCGTGTGAGCTCCCCATACAAACAACAAGGAAAAGGTGTTATAAAGAATATAGTACAAATAAAAGAAGAAAAACACAAGGCCTGGAATATACATTAATAACTCAGAATTCATCAATCATTCCAGCAAAAAATCCACCAGTAAATGAGATATGATTTATTTTGTGTTTTGAAATTAACATTCATCCCGGTATTTTGTTACGGACAAGGGATACTGTTTGAATATGCTCGGGGTACCTACTTACCTAATGTTAAACTACACAGACGTTGGACTTAGTGCCTTTCATAGGAAAGAGCGCTGGGTACTTGGGAGTTGTTTGAAATGCATATTGCGCAACTTAATTACAGGAAACACAGAAAACTTTTTCTTCTAGTTTTAATGTAGAAAAGACAGTTAGGATGTATAGTATAGATTTTTCAAAAAAAAAATCATAAAAACTTATATATGACATTTTTATTCACTATATCTTGTTTTCCTTAAGCTTGTCGGTCATGGTACTTAGTGCGTAATTTGATTCAACCATTCATATAATATCGGAAAAATGTTCATTTAGCATGACCAGTGAAGTTTCCACGAAGCTAGTAAAAAAACTAAGAAGAAAAATGGTAAAGAATAAGTTATGAAAGTTTAATTATGATTATGCATAAAAAGGGAAGGGTGGGAAGAGAAAAGGAATGGGATTCAATTAGAGAAGTATTAAATTTATTTCAATAATCATAAATAAGATTACTGAGTTTCATTTTAAATAGAAGCAAATTGTCGTTAAAAATGTCTAGGTCATTTGTAGAATTTAACAGATTGTATATTGAAGTGGAACGAGTATTTTAAGTAGTTAATCCTGCCAAAGTTTGGGTAAAATAAACTATTTGAACGCGTTGAGTATGTAGGAGAGCTTAAATCTATTGCTCTAATAAATAGGGTGAGTCAACCAAGTTATTCAAGATTTTATAAAGATAAGACAGATCTTGTATGCAATCATCGATGTGATGGAGGAGTGGTTTTATGATAACGCTCGCTTTCTGCGTATGAGTTCAATTCTAAACGGGAACGGAAATTTAAAATATTGAGAAATTTGTGTTGGATATTTTCAAGTCGCTCACTGTACGTAGAATAATGAGTATTCCAGACTACTGACCCAAACTCCAGTTGACTGCGTACAAATGAAAAATATAAAGAGATTAATGTAAACTAATGTTGTTGTTTGAGATATTATAGCACTTAAAGTTTTCATGGATGTAGTTAGCTTTGGCCTTGTGTATTTCGCGTTATCAAGGGATCAATCATTATCGGCGGAGATTGGGAAGGGAAATATTTATTTCCTAATCCCGACCAGCGCGCGGTGGTGGCGATTCCGTCCGTCATCGCACAAACTGAGAGGAATCATCAAGATCCGACACTGCCCTGTGACGGCTAATAGCTGCGAGTACGGATATTCACTTAACATCGATGTATCGAATTTATTCGATGTTTTCCGTACGATATATCGGATTTATTCGATGTTTTGACAAATATGTATAGTATTCGATATATTTTTTTCTTATTTTATTTAAAAAGTAATGGAAACCTAAGAGGTTTATGGGTAACATTTTTACATGATTCAATATAAGAAATAATAATAATATAATTTAGGTACAAAGTCATTTTTTTATAGTTGGCCGAGTTTTAATATTTTTGTCACATCTCTTTTGAATTTGTCAGTGGTCAGTTGTTTGGTCTGTTGTGGCAGGTCATTGTATAGTTTTAGTCCGTTGCAAATTAGTCGGGATTGTCCTGTTTTTGTTTAGGCGTGTGTTATGTGATAGTTTTGAGCCATTCTAGTGTTGTGTTGGTGTTTTTTGTGTATTTTGTCTATTTTATGTCTTCGTTTTGTATTTCGCCAATTGCTAGTCTGTGAATGATTTTAAGTGTTTCGATTTTTATAATGCTTTCGATGTTTAATTGTTGTATTTAACTGTAATTTCGGATATTTTATACGCACCGTATGAATTCGACGTTTCGTTGGATGCTTATCCAACGTCATCAGGAGGACGACCTTTACCCGCGGAGGTGGAGGTCGGACTGATTATAGGTGCTGCTTTCTAGGGCGTAAATTGTATGCACTTTGTTGTGGAGTGTTCTCTTCTTCTACAATAGAGGTCGCCAGTGTGCAATGTGTACTAGCTACGTCGGCGGATTTTACTGCGACTTCTCTCAAGGGTTGAATCAGTGTCGTTAGAACAGGGCGCCAAATACTTGATAGTTTGTAACTGTCATCTCTATTGAAATTGGGATGTTTGTATATTTCAATGGATTCCCTAACTAATCCGGGTATAAGGTACGGTTCTGTTGATAAGATTTTTGCCTTGCGAGTGCAGAGGGAATACAAAACTGCAACACATCGCAGCTACAAGCGGATGAACGATATACGACGAAAAACTCAGCGTCGGTGTTGATTTTAGCGAGAATGTGTCTGACATGTAACAATCATCGATCCCGCATAAACTTTCCAATGTATAACGCGAATGCGGCAGGTATCGGGTACCAGGGAATCAGATCGTCTGTCGGTAGCGCGGACGGAGCGATCGACGCCGTCACGACTAGTGATGGGTCCGCTCTGTACTCACTACTACAATGTAGTACTACATTACATTGAAGTGCACACTTCGCACGTTTTGAAGTGTAGTGCACACTACAAACACCAAAGTTATTGAAAGTATAAACATCAAATAGTACACTTCATTTCAAAGCGAACACTACAAAGTACATACACTTCAAAGTTATCGAAAGTATGAGAAACATACTTTAAATAGTGCATTTTTTACGTGAAATTTTTGGGAAGTTGATGTAGATATATGAAGAAATCTCTGGAAACTGTAACAACCCCCCCCCATGGTTTGAAAAATTTTTGGGAAGTTGATGTAGCTAAACGAAGAAACCTTTGGAAACTGTAACAAACCCCCCCCCCATGGTTTGAAATTTTTTTGGAATCGAATGAAGAAATCTGGCTGGCGACTTTTTTTTTTTAGGTCGCCAAAGGTTACTTTAGAGAAAATATCGTCATTTATCTTTAATATTTTTCTCGTTGACCTTTTTTTTACTTCATTTCATTACACTTCACTTCATTAATACTACAATTACTTAACTACATTACTTCACTTCATTAATACTACAATTACTTCATTACTTCACTTCATTTACTTCACTTCATTTCGTAGTACTACAATTACTTCACTTCAAGTAGTTTTTACTACAATTGTAGTGTACGCTTTGTAGTCTTCAAACTGGTGAACATGTGAATATAGTTTTTCCCTTCGCTAGTCACGACAGTGTGCAGATAAGAATACAGCCGGCGGATCGATAGGACGGATGCGTGTCGCCGCGTATTCGGATGGCGTGGGAACCGCGCTCGGATACGAGCGAAACGCGGAAGGTTAATGCTTCGAAGGCGCTTTGCGACCTTAACAGACGGATCAGATCGTCGGGTCTATCGTTTAATTCGTAAAAATTAAAAAAAAATTAATCTAAAGGATTGAAATTAAAAAAGCGGGTGCGAGTGCTTATGGTAATTCGAGGAGAGTGGTACCCACCGCTTACCCAGGACCGTTCTAAGAGCAAAAGCTTCCACGTCGGACCTACTCAATCGTCGCCAGGTTGACATTTCTTTCAATTAATGAGTCCCTGCTCCCCCGCTCAGGTCGTATAAACCTTTAGCAATATCGCTTATTTCAGAATACAGCCGAGTGTATTTTTAAATAAAAACTGTATTCATTATCTGACTCATGGATATAAAAAAAAAAACAAAAAAAAATTTTCAACGAGAAGTTAAAATATAGAAACTGTTATAAAAAGGAGCAATGGTCCGTTTATCTGGTTTATCCCGAAGATGCGGGTAAGATGGACCACCTAGGGCGGAGAAGATATTTTTAGGAGGCGGTTCAATTCGGTCTAATATTTTTCCAGGTGGCTTGCGAGGCGAGAAATTGTCTTCAGCCATTCGATGCAGCTTTTTACTTATAAACCAACCGCTGAAAATGTGCTACACTACATTTTTTTTTGCTCAAATCTGAACACCTTACAACAAAATATATTCCTTACACCGTGCTTTTGTATTAACAATAACCCGTAAGATAATTATCCATCCACACACAAATAATTGTCTAATCGGTCCACTTATCCTTCAAAACACCGGTTCAACTTTCCTTTTAGACAAGGATATGTGGACTGAGCTCTTAAAAACAAATTGTCAAAAGCAACGCACAATTTTGAGGTAAGTTTTGTTCACACATATGGGAATAAAAACAAATGTTTTTTAATTTCTACCTATTTAATTTTCTGAGATGCGTTTCTCATTGGTACTGGGAAAAAATGCGAAAAATATCATTAGTGCACAAACATAATTTGTTACCGAGAATATCACATTCATATCAAGTTATAAAGCTATCCTCATTCTTATATGTAATACTTGTCATTAGTGTTTGAGCATAATTATTTATCAGAATCGTGCAGAAATCCAAAAATCTTGATTAATTCTTAAAATTATATGTAAGCATCGCTTTCTAATAATTTTAATATAAATACAAGTTCTTGAATGTAAAATATTTAGATTAATAATGTCCTCATAAGGCGAAACGCGTCTCAGAAAATTAAAAAAATAGAACTTGAAAAAAAAAAGCTTTTATTTCCATACGTGTAATATTATTGGAGTTCTACAAACTCACCTCTGAAACAATAAATAAATAAGGTTTGTTCTTTACACAGGATGCCAGGATCATGTTTATAGTGAAAAGATACGCATAAATATCAACATACTACAAATATCGTTCACCCAGTACCAGTAAGAAAAAAATATTAGAAGCCTTCAAGATGTGGACCTACCAGACGTGCTCTAGGAATTTCCTGGAGAGACCACATTGCGAATGAAAAGGTTCTCAGCAGTATCGATGAAACCGGGCACATGATGAATACCATCTCGAAAAGGCATGCAAAATGGATGGGGCATATTTTACGCCATGAAAATCTGCTCAAAACTATACTGGAGGGAATGGTAGAGGGAAAGATTGCCAGAGGGCGCCCTCGCCGTGAATATCTTGAGCAAGTGTGCCAAGATAAGAATGGTGCCTCCTACTCAGAGCTGAAGAGGATCACCAGAGACCGAGCAGAATGGAAAAGGAGATGTGCTTTCCTGCAAACCAATCCCACGGATCGAAACCCAGGAAGGAAGTACCAAAGAGTAAAATTTTTGCGAGATTCGAAATCAATTTCACCAAATTAAAAAGAATATTGTTAATCAAGGAGAAATTATAGAAGTCTCTTATACGATGGCTTAGGGCTTAAAACCTGCATGAGCTGGCTTAAGTGATCACTCTACACAATGCAACGTTCACCAATTCCATTGTAAGAACATCCACACATTCATCGGTATTCTGAACTAAGCAATATTTCTATTTCTGTATCTTGACAGTTGTATAAAATTTGACAGGTTTGAAATTAATGAAGTCAATCAAATAGAAAGCTCGTTACTCGTAATTGTGAACAACTTGACGTTTGTTTACGTTTTAGAGCTTTTTTTTCGATCGTCTGTCATTTCAAACCTGTCAAACATAAAATGTTAAAGTGGCGGCATTACAATGTTATACGATATCTGTCAAGACGCAGAAATGGCAATATTGCTTATTTCAGAATTCGGCCGATTTTTTTTCCCTTTCTTTTAACTCGCAGCGTTTGCGGTTTGCTGTCTGCCGGAAAAACTTTTGATCGATTTTTAACCCTTTTCCCGTGATCCAATCGAGTTGAAACTTTGCGAGCAGACTCGCGGCGACGATAAAAGTGATCTAGCAAATTTTCGTTTAAATTTTTTTAATTATAGTAAAATTTTGGATTTTTCGAAATTTGAGTCATGACCCCGACGCGTGCAGTAGGCAAGAAACCTGATTCAATGAGAAAGGGAGTACAGTAAAAATTCTCGATTCGAACATTAAAATGACAAAAAATCGATCAGCTGAAATGCATTCAGCGCTCGATCGATGGCATTTGGAATATAGTCAAATACTTCCTACCTTAGTAAACGGAACCTCGCTCGATGCCGTGACCAGTGAGCAGATTACGCGGAAATCTATTCAGTGAGCAGCAGTACGAACAAAAAACAAACAAGAAAATCGTGATCACTTAAAACGACCTCATTTCCTTTTTCTTCAAAACGTTGTTGTGACGTCATATTTTTTGAATGGTTAAGAATTTTAACGTCTTCTTCTTATCTGGCGTTATCTATCTATCCGGCGTTAAAAGCAGGCCACACCCAATAGGCACGATGACAGATTTTGACTATATTATAGGCCTTCTTCTTCTTCATCAGCCTTCGTCTCTCCACTGCTGAATATAGGCCTCTTCCTTCCCTTTTTTTTTTTTTTAATATTATAGGTACACGTCTACTATGACCGAAAATAACATTATTTCAGTGATTAACTAAGTTTTTACGCAAACAATCGCATCTTCATCTACATATTTTTAATTTCGCGCAAAAGCGCCCGCCGTCATTTCGTCTACGTGACGTCAAGCCTCAGTAAACATTGCATTGTGTCTATGGCAACGGTTCAAAGACACGGTGATGGGCACTGAGGCGTGACGTCATTCGCTCTGACCGGTGTTTCAGTTAAAATGGCGGATCGCACAATTTTATACTTTTATTTTATTGAAAATCTTATTAATCTCAATGTGTATATTAAAACTGGATCATTTTTAGAATCCTTTCAAAATATTTTCTTCTCTAAAATCACTTATTCTTTAATTATTTTATACTGTCATCATGCCTACTGTCTCCATTTGTTCTAGTCACCTGTCTTTCGTGTCCAGTGACGTCACAATGTCATTCTTCCATCTTAGGACGTCTTTCCTGATTTCTTCTCCCCATCCATGCCGTTAAGTGATAATAAGACGTGGAAAGACTAGAGTGACTGATAATGCCTCAAGGGTGACCAAAATAAAATGCCAACAGGGAGGATGCCCTGTTATGAGCTCCCAAATCGGCCCTGCACTTTCTCCACCCATGTTCGGCATTTTTTTAATGCTAAAGTGGCCGTGATCACCGTCCCTCCGACACTCACGGGAGTGCGAGCGGGACGGGGAGGCGTCCACACAAAACCTCTTCTCCGTCTCCGAGGCGCAGGGACAAACAACAATTGGGGCATGCTTATTATCCATTGAATGAGAATTACAAGTTACAAATGGTACAGTTGAATTACAAAACATGAATGCACAAACTCCATATGTCGTGAAGTTTGTAGAGCATGTTTTTTATTACCAACAGATCGTTTGTAAGCGGATTTTTCAAATTATAATAAAATACCTATTTTTAAAGATGAACACCTTTTAACATATCGACGGCTCCTACGTATAATATCGTAACCCACAAAATTCAATTTTACAGGAGAAGGATTTGAACATATTTTCGTCCGGTATAAATCTAAATATTGCCCAATTTTTTTGAAATTTCGTTTCAATATTTTACTTTATACTGTAGTTTCATAAATAATGACAAAAAAGTCGAAATTATTAACGGTTTTTGTAGAAATGCACCTACGATATTATACTTCGGAAAAGACGCGACGTAAAATATCGTATAAATGACTTACAACATTTTACTTCGGAAAAGACGCGACGTAAAATAACGTAAGTGTTACATACGATAATTTTCTTATGTTATTTTCTCACGCATATTATCGTAAGTGTTACATACGATAATTATTTATGTTATTTTCCAACGTATGTTATCGTAAGTGTTACATACGATAATTATCTTATGTTATTTTCCAACGTATGTTATCGTAAGTGTTACAAACAATAAAATTATATTATGTTATTTTCCAACGCAAATCATCGTAAGTGTTACATACGATAGTATACTTCGTAAAAAAATATGTGATTGTTTGAGATACGATAAAATACGTCCGAAAAAAACGTTATTTATTGCAAAATATTTTTTTTTCTTTCTTGGAAATAAAGATATAATTAAATACATATGAAATACACAAAAAACTAAAAAACGTCGATTTGTGGGTTACGATATTATACGTAGGAGCCGTCGATATGCGGTTACCCAACGGGTTATCATTTTCCCACTTTACTCCATCAGCTGTTAATCGCTACAACGTATTTCGGATGAGTTCCACAGCCGCCAGAAGGGCCTGTTCATCAAAATCCAAGGTCGACCCTTTCCTCGATGGTCCACCCTGACATCACCAGCTTTAAACCGAACAAACCACTCTTGGCGTGCCCTATCGTTCCTTCGCCGAAAAGACCGTTGCAGAGCAACGTCGTACAGCATAATGTAGTATACGATTGTATAGCTTGTGATGCTCATTTTAAAATCTTATTTAAAAAAATATATATATTATGGCAAATATCAAAAGACAAATTTAAAAAAAAACGGCGGATAACTATGCAACAACATTGCAATATACCTGTTGGTCTCTTATCCACGCGTTCTTTTCCTGTGTCTTGTTGTGATACCCAGCATACATTGTTTCATTGGCGAAATTAGACAATCACCGTTTGGCAGCTAGCTAATCTACACGTGTCTATTACTTTAGCACGACAGTCGATCACCATACTGATTGATGTAATGCGCAATTAACAATTACAAGAAGTTACTTGCTGCAGGGCCCTGCTGCCCGCTGTAGAGACCGCTGCGCTGCCTTTAGTATCTGGAGTGGCCTCGGGCAGCTATAGTGACCGCTGCGCGGCCACTGGCGTTTGAAATCGGCGACGGCCAAGCTTGCTGCTTGGCCCTGTGGTCGGCTATGGTGACTTCTTCGCGACTAGTGATGGCCGTTAAGCGGTTTACAGAAAATAGGTCAGAAATATTTTTAGAATAATGGAAACTTTGATGACGTTTTTCTCCTTAACCATCGACATTTTACCCAAAATGTACACGATATTGTATATTCTAAATCAAATGAAGAAGACTCCCCCGAAGTTTTTGCTACTAGCTACGAGATAGCTCGAATATCACGCGCCTTTCTAATTATGCTCTCCTCATTTACTCGTTCGACGTAACCAAACCATTCGAACGGCCCTTTTAAATCTGAACAAATTAAGAAATAAAACAATGAAATATCCGAACGGCTCTTTTTAAATCTATTTACTAAGCTTAGATCAATTCCTAAATTGCTTCATTCATTCATCCTGTCATAACATCAGTCATTAATTACACCTGCTGATGAAAAAGAGAGACTGCTCCACTCGAAACAATAGTAGTGACAAAATAACTCATAAAAATAACTGTGTAGTACCCAGTTAAGTTATATTAGGTCCTTACATATGAAATTGGCGTTTAGTATGGGAGGAACATAAAGCCGATTTTTTTTTATTATAATATTTTTATTTAATCAAAGTTTGTACCATTGCTATCTATGCACTTTTGCCATCTCATAGGTAGTTCATCGATCCCTTTACTAAAAAAACCATTCGGACGGGAATCAATAAAATCTTTGA
>JADDOH010021113.1:0-11090 GCA_016648135.1 Agrypnia vestita | reverse complement strand
AATCCCTTCATTATTGTGCCGGTTGAGTAATGCAACGCAGCAGTCAACGCGCGTTTGTTGATTTGCTTCACTCAATTCGTGAGGTACCCACCTTTCAAGCTTTTTCACCTTACCAATTTGCTTCAAGTGGATTAAAACAGTTTTATCACTAACACCGCAGCCTGCAGCTAACTCGAATGTGGTTTGCGATGGATCCGCTTCCACAATAGCCTTCAATTCTTCATTATCAACTTTGGTCTCCGGCCGTCCACGGGGCATGTTCTGCAGGTCGATATTTCCAGAACGAAAACGTTGGAACCAAAAACGCACTGTGTTTTTTTCTTTTACGGCACCGTCGCCATACACATCATTAATCCTTCGAGCCGTTTCTGCAGCACTGGTGCCACGGTGGAACTCGTACTCGCAAATAACGCGATATTTCAAGTTTTTCATTTTGTAAACTGAGTGACGCAAAGAAAAAAACAATTGAGGAAAAAACAAATGAATTATAATTTTCAAAACACAAATACATGAGTAAATAGCTGTATAAATTTGGATTTGGAATTCCTAACCAAAGAGAAGATATTTGAGATCAAATTTGCCAGTACGGCAAAACGCCAATTTCATATGTAAGGACCTAATATTAGATAAAATATTATGCAGTTTGCATTTTTAATAATTTTATAGCTAGTGATAGAAATTAAAAGTTAAAAAATAATGATTATGCGTACGAATCAAATCGTCGTAAATTGTATCGCATAAATACAGTTCGGTTGAATCGTAAAAAAACTGTTATTAAGACATTTATATCCCGGGAATGATTTGAACACCCTGTAAAAATAAAATCCCTTGAACATAAAAATTAAATCATAAAATAAAACGTTCGCAAGGAGTTCTTTTTCAAATTTTACGATTTATTGCGGCGGACATTAATGTTAGCAAAATAAATGAGATTCAAAACTGGGGTTATTTGAGAAACAATCAAAAAGATTTATTTTTTCCATTATTTTCTGATTAAATTTTTTTAATTTGTTTGCCAATTATTTTATTTTTAGTTATTCATAGACTGCATCTATTCATAATTTAATTAACGACTGTTAATTTTCGCAATATTTTTGAGTAAGTTTAATTTTTTTAAACACAATTACTAGATTTTTGTTCCCAGAGGGATCTTTAGTAATCAAGATATTGTGGTGAATCAGAGCCGTCGCGACTCAAACCGCACGCATCGAGCGATATCAAATAATCAGGAGCTCGATGCGGCTAACCAGGTCCCTGTCGCCGATAGATACATCCACTCTTTCGCTAACCGCCGTAGCACTCGCAAGTAATATTTCTGCACTATCGCCAGACCTGTAAGTTGTTGCCAATAAAATGCCACAGATAATCGTGGGTATATTTTACGCCCGTATCATCTCACACTACCACGCGCCACTCACACAATATACTTCACGTGCCTACACGAGAATATGCCCTTGGAGGAGTGGGAGTTTTTTCCCAAGTACCTACACAACAACCCGCCAAAACACAGTAAAGATAAAACTAAATTTATTAAAGTAATTTGTGCCTACCGTACCAGAAAAAGTGGATTGCTCTAAAAATGGATAATAAATGTTAAACAATTAATAAATTAGAATTACAGAAATGGTCGATAAATTCGATAATGCGCCTGACCCGGGTTTGAGGAGATCCGTAGTTCGAATCTCTGTATTTCTTTCTAATTGATTATTAAATTTGGTTCTAAATTTCACAGAATTTTGTTCTGAAAAAATTGCAACTTCACAATAAGAATATGTTCTTGAATATAATATTTATTATAGATATCTTACTGAGACGAAACAAGACTAAATCTACTTTTCCGTAGAAATAGCTTCGTATCTGTGAGGCATCTATAATAAATCTTTATTACTATTGAATTTGATCAGTTACATGTAAATAAACAGCTCTTCAAGTCAGGCAGTGTTACACAAAGATCTTGAAGTAGGTTGCCACACTTTGAAATACAATTCATCACCATTTTTACCACCTGACTTTTGACTCCAAAGATATCTATATTAACAGAATTCACTTTAACAGGTCAACAATTCTGACTAACACAAACCATTAAAACATATAGACATGAGCTAACGTCATGTTTTTGGTACTCAGTCTGGTTCCGCGGCTGAGTCCAGTATGTTTGACTTGTCAAAACATTCTACGAGCCTGCAAATTTTGAAAAATTGTGAAAAAACTAAATGCTCTTTAAAACTATAATGTATTGGTAAATAAAGTGCACTTTATTACAAAAAGATAAATTTGAAAAAAATTATGAAAACAACTTACATTCTTAGATTTCCGTTTTGTTTAGTAAGGAATTAAATTATCCAAAAATAAATACTATAAATGAAGAATAAATGTATCTTAAATATTCGGGAGAGAACATTCTTAGACTGTGACCCAATCCCCTCTCCTAAATAAGGGGTTTTGTTCATCTCTGTACAATTACATACTCTGTTCCCACTATGATAACAGTCGATATTAGGATAGAGGGAACAGAGTATAAAATCTACCCTTCCTATATTCCCTCCCCCTCTATTACGCTTTCTCTCTCTCCATCTAATTACTTAACTTCTATATAGTGTTAAAGTTTGTATTAAAGTAAGCTTGTATTATACTATCCTGAAGAAGATTGAGTGCGACCAAGGCCAGTAGACAATGCATATTTATTAATTTATGAATTTATTAATTTATGAATTTATTAATTTATAAATATATTAATTTATTAATTTACAAATATTTTAATTTATTAATTTATATATATATATATATTAATTTATTAATTTATTAATTTATAAATTTAATAAATTATGAATATGTAACTAATTGTGATTATCCAATGCTTTACAGAACACGGGTTTGAAATATTGAAAAATGGCATACATTGAAGTCTTTCATCTCCATAAATGTTGATTTCAGAACATTATTGCTTGAACATTTTTGACTCATAATTTAGGCAGGAATCTGCAAATAAAATATTATGGACTAGTTCTGTTCTCAAAATAAAAGTATGAAGGAGAAAGCATTGGAATATAAGTACATGAAATAGATACATAACCACAAAGTGAAAATAAAGACGAATTAACCAAACCAGTTTCACAAAAGTAATTACTCTATATCAATTTCGTTTATCCGTCCCTTATCTGTAAACTCAGCCGGTATAAATTATTTCTTCCGTATCCTTTTTCGAGTCGCGGCCAGAAGCACTTTGCCCGCGCTTTGTCATGCGAAAATGACATCAGATGGAAGATTATGGTTAACAACACAAAATCCGAATATCTCATTTCGGCTTCGTAGATTAACAATGAATACAGCGCTGACATCTACACTTGAAAACGCGAAGCTTGCCGCTGAAGTTAAATTAGGATCGTTTGATAACAATATCTCTGTATATTGCTTGACATAGTTATTTTAAAATTCCTTACAAATTCACAAAGCGGATTTCAGCCGAAACCATGAAATTCGTTATATAATTCAAAATTCGTAATATCATTTGTAATGCGAATGACGTCACAGAAAAATACGTTAATTTCGAAATCGGAAGCATGAAATAATATACCAGCTCAATATTTAAAATAAGTTTAGATTAAGTTTAGATACCTATATAGTAACCTAAAGTCATCATTATCTGTCGTTTTAAATTTCATACCAGATGATTAGCCTGGGTATTAGTATTGGATGATTTTGTCAATCTAGCAAGGCGGCCCGTCGGCCTCTTGTTTCCCTAAGGGTACCGGTGGAAGACCGCATTTGTCCAGATTGGTCATCTTGCGATTCTTTTTTACTGGCGTATTCTGCCTCCATTAGTCAGCTTATTATTTCAGAATATTTTGAATATGTTCAAATTTTTCAGAACAGTGCTGGTTTTTTGTTACAAAGACATCATTAATCAATCAATGAATATTATATATGTCTCAGACATTTATAGTATACATTGACTGAGCACGTATTACTATTCGCTCCGGTTTATTTCGCTACGTAAGAACTTTCTAGAATCACTGTCGAATATCCGCTCGCTTGGCAACACTAGCTTCTTGCGGCTATCGCTCGCTTGGCCGGACTGACCGCCGCCCGCGGCTACCTTCGCTTCTATTATCGCCTGTCAACGCGTACGGAAAATAAACCCTCCTGTTACTCCTGCGTGTCGTATTTTAACTGGCCAACGCTGTTATCAAAATATCGAGAAGTCTCTCGCGTGGTCGAGAAGTTTCTCGTATTTTCCAGACTTTTGGAGATGTTTCTCGAAAGTCGGAGGTGATTCCAGATCCTTCGATAGTATTATGTCAACTTCAAACAACTGTCACTTTGACAGAAGTGCGTCATTCTTTTTTTAGCCTCGTTACAATATACCTTTTTATTTCATGACGCATGCAAACCATTCTTCTCTCACCCACGCGTTACTTTTAATTTCTAATTAATGTCAAAGATGATTTATTAAACACAAAAACAAATTTTAAAAAAAGTTCCCACACAAAAAAATATTCGATACTTGTTATATTCAGCAGAGTTTGAAAAATTCTTTAATTTTTAATACTGTCATTAATACTACTATCAAACATCATAATTAAGTTGTATGTCCGTTTGTTCGTCCGTTAATCCGTCTGTCTGTCTGCCCCCGTAAGTTCGCGTAACGTCCGTGTTCGTTCGATTTTCAGCTGAAAAAAATTAAACGGCTAGAGATGTGACTTGAACCCCGCGCCAGCAAATCCGAAGGCGGCAACGATAGCGATGGTGCGATTGCCAAGCCTGCATTACCCGTTAAAAATTTAGTACATATAAGGCTTAGCAAAGACACGGACCATTTCATGTTCCGCCCAATCACTAGGGTTTAGAATAGTACATTTAAATGCCGTCAGGGAAAATATAAAAAAATGTACAAATATTTTGATAAAAGTCGTTATTACTATTTCATGGGTGTCGGCTTTATACGTATAAGTAAATACTTATTCTTTAGGAATCGGCAAGTTAAAGTATCATCATTTTTTACGGGTCGCACCTAGTACTTAATACATCTTAAACACTACTACACATTTTTATATTGAATTGTTAGATTTACTTATTATACGGTGTACTCTACTTCTATGGTGGAATAATAAAATAATGAAAGAATAAATGGGAGAAAAGAACAGAACTAAAAACTATTAAATGCATTATTCAACTGCCCTGTTTCGAAGCCGAGTGCCGACATAATAGGAGTGAAACGAAACATGGATTTCTCGCACGGCGGACTTTCATTAGAAAATTTTGAACGCACCCATGACGAAAACAACTATTAAAAAGATAATTTTGTATTTGAGAAGCAAAAAGGTAGCTTTGCATATGATGAAAATATAGGGAAACGTGTTTGAAGGCGACTTTCTAGAAAAGAATGTTAATTTCAAAATTACTGTTCCAACCTGCTAAAATTAAGAGGAATCGCACGTATTCGAGGTTTTACGAACTATCTGGAGAATTCAACACTTATATGGCATACACGAATATATACTAGAAATAAGAAAATCCAGAGTTCAAATACGCACGTGAGTCAGTTTTTTTGAAGCGAATTAAGACGATTGAAGTAAAACTAAAGAAAGCAGTGACTAGTGCAAATTATAATCGGCCATATCTTCAGGGTGATTTTCTAGAAGTGCGTTTATGAATATATATAACAATCAAGTGACATGAAGCTCTTACGGAAACGGAATATATTGATGCATGTGTGTGTACGCGTAGTGTCGCCTGTGAGGGGAGAAAAGCTTAAATACCCGCGCGCACTAGCGGCCGTTTTTATATACCGAATCCTGTCATGGAGATGCCACTAATTACTGTACTATGCTGTTTATTATCGTTACAACTTTTTTATGTTATTACTTTATACAATAAATACAGATTTTTATACTCCGTGTTTCATTGGTACGGATTGTCTGTAAGTCATCCGTCTAACCAGGGGTCGCGTCTTATTCAGAGATGATAAATGTTAAACTTATTTTAATTTACGAAGCCTATAATATTTTTTATTATATAAAACATTAATTATTCCACACATTTTCCTCTCCCATACTTTTACATTAAAAGCCGAGATGTTTCTACACGGTTTCCCCTATTCTGGATCGTTAAAGCACGCACGGATGGACCTCTTAATGAGAAAACATTAATTTTATGCATCGCGTCACAGGGCGTGTACGGGTTAATACGCGAACACCGCTAATTCAAATAAAATTACCATCAAAAGTTACAGGCAAGCGTACACCCAATCAACATGAAAAAAAAACATTGAATTTTTTAACCAGCATAAGGAAAAATAATGTCACCCCGAGGAGGAGATTTACAAAAAAAAAAATATCTGATGCTATGTTTTTTGCGACGCTCTCATTTTTTGGTCGTGGACGTTTCTCGTTATTGGATTCCCTAGGATTCCACCAATTTTATCTTTAGTATTTTCTATAGTAGTACTTGTCTACTTTGCGACGTGGATAGTAAAGTGAGGAATCTTCCTCTTTTTAGGTGGCCTCAAGGGACTCAGACGTCTAAGACTGCAGTCACTGTAGATTGCCAACCATCCCTTTACGCTGGACATTATCCTACCTCTTGTAGGTATGTTTATATTGTTAATTTTTTATTTATTTAATTTATGGTACAAATACAGTTCTTATATATAACATTTCAGATTAAACATTTTTTTTAAATACATAGTAGTCATGTAGACCTCAACAGTGAAGAGAAGCTCTTTAGTCTGATGAGGGAGCCACAGTTCTTATTCCTTGTTATAATATATAGGTACATAGTGTACATAAGTTATTTATTAATACAGTGAAAAGGTAAATTGATAATGAAAGTATAGGAGTTATTTTGAAAAAAGCTATAGGTTTAAATGATTTATGAATTTAAGTTTGATTTGAAGAAAATTTTAATTATTGTGATTTGCTCTGAGAGGTTACTGATGCATCGTATCTCGATTGGTAAGTTATTATAGTAATTAATGACTTTATAAATATAGTGATGCTGCATTTGGGTTGTTTTACATTTAGGCATTATGAAATTTCCATTTCTCATAAGTTTGAAATATTCCTGGTTTTCTGTAAGGTTTTTTCCTTTACATATTTTTAATATGGAAACTTGCTTGAAAATATCATCTACGTTTGGTACTGGAAACAATTTAAAGAGATCTTTTGTTGGAAATGTAGATTTTTTTTTTAGTATTACTTTAATCCTTTGTGATATTTTTATTGAGCTTATGTTTTTCTTATAACAACCTCCCCATCCGATAACACCGTATATCTTCTTTTTCTTCGTCTAAGTCCTGTTGGCATGTTTATGAAATTCGGGGTTTGTATACTGTCGCTACAAGTTTCACTCTCTGCAGCCTCTTTACCTTAGTTTTTCTGGAGTGGTATGCCATTCTTGAAGTTCCAGGATCATCAACCCCAACCGTTAATTGGTAAGGTTAGGTTAGGTCGAAACATGAGATAGAGACCAAACTTCATACCCGTATATAATATCGATATATGACAAGGGACGTGCCTTTAGAAGGCAAATGAAACACTAAAAACAATTTATTTAGTTTTAATTAATTTACCGAAAAGTCCGCGGAAACAAATTAATTCGGAACACTGTTCATAAAAAAATTAACCGTCAATTAATTTTTCTAGAATATTTCTAATTATTATTATTACACTGTTTATTAATTCGCATTAATTACGCTGCCTTTATAGTTTCGATCACTTTCGAGAGTATTCCGCTAAATTTTTAATTTTCGCACTTAAGTTCTCGACCGATATCTGTCAGTTGGTTTACATGCGCTGGCTATATAGCTATCGCTTCAGTTTTATCGCTGGTAATATCGCAGACATTAAACGTCTAAACAAAGACTGTTGCGTAGTAGCCGGTTGATCGCTTAGTATCGCTTTCTCGATGTTTCCAGAGTTTACTATAATGAACTAGTCGATTACAGAGAATGTGGAGCGTTCCAGATATTCCGATAGTGGGTAATTCCTTCTAATATCTACCATCTTGTTTCAGTGTATTGAGGATAAGGAATCAAAATCAATCGACTTAATAACGAGTTGGTCAGAGAATCAGGTTTTTGGTTTTTTGGTCAACAGATGTTGACCAAAAAATTTGCATTAGATAAAAGTAAACTGACATATCTATGGAAGAGAAAATGGGATGTAAAGAAAGAAGGGAGGAAGAAAGGATGCTTCGTACGAGAATATCACCCTGTCAAGTAGGCATAGAGATGCTTGTAAGGGCCGTCTCTTAATTCTCCGCAATTTTTTCACAAATCATCTAATGCATGCTCTTCGTTTATTGAGTATTCTATCTGGGCTATCATCGACTATCTGGACTACCTTATTATGTTCCTAATAATTACCTGACAGTGTCAATATAGATTGTTTCACATTTAAATATAAAGGACCTACCTGCCGATATGTAATCAGGGGGGCGCGCGGTAGAAAGGGGTGTTTTTTTGGCAAAAAGCTCTAGGATTGGGGAAGTGGACTGAAAGGAGATATTTTTCACTAAATTTTTGTGTTAGTTATCTGACATTATTAAAGAGTTTAAACATACAATGTACAATTTGTTACTTATTAAAGAATTTACGCTACCGGTTTCGACACGTCCGTATCATTAACGAGCGTTATTTAAACTAGTTTAAATAATTTAGCGTAAATTGTTTAATAAGTAACAAATTGTACAATGTAAATTTAAATTCTTTAATAATGTCTGAAAAAAATTGTTACAATGTAAGTGCCCAAGAAATAAAAAAAAGTTATTTATCTGTTCTATATCTGTGTTCCGATACAGAATTACCCTACATCTTTGATAAAATTCTTATATTTTTACATTTATTAAATTTATTCACATGTTTGCATTAAATTCTAAGTAAGAAAGTAAGTTCTAATGTATATATATTAGGTCCTTACATATGAAATTGGCGTTTTGCCGTACTGGCAAATTTGATCTCAAATATCTTCTCTTTGGTTAGGAATTCCAAATCCAAATTTATACAGCTATTTACTCATGTATTTGTGTTTTGAAAATTATAATTCATATGTTTTTTCCTCAAATGTTTTTTTCTTTGCGACACTCAGTTTAAAAAATGAAAAACTTGAAATATACGAGTTCCACCGTGGCACCAGTGCTGCAGAAACGGCACGAAGGATTAATGATGTGTATGGCGACGGTGCCGCAAAAGAAAACACAGTGCGTTTTTGGTTCCAACGTTTTCGTTCTGGAAATTTCGACCTGCAGAACAAGCCCCGTGGACGGCCGGAGACCAAAGTTGATAATGAAGAATTGAAGGCTATTGGGGAAGCGAAAATTGACTCCAAAAAAGTTACTTGTGAGCGTTTGGTGGACTAGTGCTGGTGTCGTTCACTACAGCTTTCTTAAATCTGGCCAGACAATTACGGCAGATGTCTATTGTCAGCAACTGCAAACCATGATGGAAAAGCTAGCTGCTAAACAACCGAGGCTGGTTAATCGCTCTAGGCCACTGCTGCTTCATGATAACGCTAGACCACACACTGCACAACAGACGGCTACCAAATTAGAGGAGCTTCAATTGGAATGTCTAAGACATCCACCGTACTCTCCGGACCTTGCCCCAACAGATTACCATTTTTTTCGAAATTTGGATAACTTCTTGCAAAGGAAAAAATTCAACTCCGATGGGGCAGTCCAAACCGCCTTCAAAGATTTTATTGATTCCCGTCCGAATGGTTTTTTTAGTAAAGGGATCGATGAACTACCTAGAGATGGCAAAAGTGCATAGATAGCAATGGTACATACTTTGATTAAATAAATATATTATAATAAAAAAAAATCGGCTTTATGTTACTCCCATACTAAACGCCAATTTCATATGTAAGGACCTAATATTATATATATATCTATATATAATATATCTATATATATATATATATATCTATTATATATATATATATGTTACTATGTATCAAATACATTGAATTGAATGCCAAGTGTACAACAAAACTCCTATATTTCAGGTGCCATCAATAGAGGCGTCACACTTTTTATTTTTTCATTCATTCACTCCATTTGAAATTACTGCCTCAGTTTCGTTCAGAAATCCATAATCTGATATTTCATCCAAGTAGTTAAGTATTTCAAGTGTAGCGAAATGTTTAAATGTTGAAATTGTAATCAACTACATAGCTGTAACAGACTTTCATAGACAGCTTTCAAACTAAGCTATAGTTTCCCAGAACACAGAGATAGAATCCTTCGTCATGTGTCAAACAATGTGTCTGAATTTTCTAGATAAATAAGCGTAGGTATAAGACAAACGAAATGCTCAGAAATAAAATACAATAAAAGAAGTAAGATTTAATGGGATATTTTTTAACTTTAATCTTCTCATTAGACACAGTTGGTAAGCTTTTAAGACGTTTTCATATTTATTTTACTGTCTCTCCGGTCTCGAATAAGTTTGTGATATTTCGTAATTTCAAAGAATGAGACATAAGAAGGCGACATCTTGTGTCGACAGCATCCACTTAGCTCAAACGAGCGATCGTTCCGACGCAAATTTCACAATTATTAGCGTAAGGTGAAACGGAAGACATCTGCGAAATTAGATACACGAAATCATGGTACTTGAATATCTTGTACGTTCGTATCTATAGACAGGTGAATCGTTTTAATGAAAGATGTTGGTTTGTTTATAATGTAAAATAGTATTTTTATTAAATGTTATTTATTTAACAAATCAATAAATTAGGCTAATGAAATTCGAAAATTTATAATTTATTGAATTAAAAGAGATTTTTCGGATTTCTGCCCATTAGTCATATTTTAGTATCTAAACTTAATATTAACCTTAATTTGATAGAACTTTGTATTTAGGTAGTGAATAATAAAAACTATAGAATAAGATAAAGCTCTCAAAATATGACCTCTTACAAGTAAGTAAAGACAGAAAGTCTTTTCTCAAGAGACAAAAAACTGTCAAAAAACTTCTTCAATAACTACAAATACGACTTTGCGGTGACATTATTTATGTAAAAAAAACACTTGGTATAAAACCAATATTTATTGAATTATCAAGATATTTAAGATGTTTAAATAACAAA
>JADDOH010021112.1:0-18296 GCA_016648135.1 Agrypnia vestita | reverse complement strand
CTATTGTAATTAATTAATATGAATGTATTTCTGGTAAATACAATTTATTTATATATATGTATTGATGCACCTACAGACAAATATCAATGTGATGTTTTGTGGGTCTGAGATGTAAAAAAAAAAAAAAGAATTAATAAATAAAAAAAAAATAAATAAAAAAAATGATGATTACTTTTTTAAAATGTACTGAATTGTAGATTTCTACATTTTTGATATTAGTTTAATAATTATGCCCGGTGAGTTTTCACGGCTAGTTATATATTTATTTGGTATTATAAAAGAGTTTTGCCGTAAGTTGGTGCAGCAATGGGGGTAGATTTAGGGTAGCATTTGTCAAACAAACAATGTTTGATCTGGTTAACCTTGCTGGTACTTTTGGGGAGACGGGTTGAAACAAAGTTGGGCAGCCAATTCTAGATGTGGAGAGCTTGTGAAGGAATATGACGTATTGGGGTATAAAAGCTATGGCAACAATATCCAAAAAAAAATTGTCATCGTGACACGAAACTATTTATATGGAGAAAGTAGGTACCTATGGAAGTATTTTGGTGTTGTGTATGTTTGGTCTTTTGGCATACGACCTAACATATGGCTGCCTTAAGTGAACACTTAAACGATGTAACGTTTACCAATTCCATTAATATTGACTAGAGTATGAAGCAATATTCATCAATTCATCCGAATTATTAACGTACTTGCTATGCCCTGCAGGCCCTTAGTGACCGATATGCGTCCATTGGTGTCTGAAATTGGCTATCGACTGTACTGGCTGTTGTGCAGTCGATAGTGGCCAATGCGCGGCTATTAGTATCTGCCATTAGCTATCATTCATATTGTAGATGATGATCTGTCAACGTGGATGCTATCAATTCTAACATATTTCATATAAAACGTATATTCTAACCTAAAAATTAAAAGTCAAAAATTTAATTGCCCGCAGAAAAAATAAAATTAAAGTGACACGAATGTTGTATAATATATATTTATAATATTTCTACACATTAAAAAATATTCTAATATATTTTAAAATAATCTGTATACCTGGTTTCTTAAAAATTATAATTTGTTTTTTTTTATGCTGGAAATGGAAAACAGAATATTACCTACTGTGCTGCAACTACAATATAGATACACTAATTTTTGTATATTCAGAATATAATGAGTATATTCAATTTGAATATACTCAAAATATTCTCAGCCTTGTCATTGTCATAAGCTGGCACCGATCACTAATAAGATTTTTCAGAAGAATGCGTAGCACGCGTGAATCATCTTAAGGGACGACAAATCGGAGATGTCCCAACAGCCACGAAGCCTCGATTCACTGGTGTTGTCGCACGCCGTACATTCTACGGGAGCGAAGGGTGGCCGGGCGTTGTAAATCAAATATTAAGGCTGGAGCTGGCGTCCGAGGGACCGCACTAAGGGATGAGGGTGGAATTATAAGTGGGCGGAGGTACAAAAACATCGCGCAAGACGCTGTTATATGATTTTATTACGGAACTTTGACTGCAACTTAAATAGAATCAGCCGGGACAAGTCGACTTTTCGTCAAATATTTATAGAATGCAAAATATCTCAATATTATTATATTTATTTTAATACTTTTATTTTATATATACAACTAACACTAAGAAGCAATAATTTCAAAACACACACATGTGAATTAACTTCTAATAGTACAATGATTTTGTCAACTATGCCTGTCTCAAAACAGATTTTTCTAGTGAGACAGGCGTGGTATAACCCAAATTATATACTAGATGTGAATAAGAAATAAATAAATATGTATAGATATATGTTCTGAGAACACAATTACTGGAATTTGTCAACTGTGTGATTATTATTTAATTAAGATAAATTATAGAGGTCTCACAGAGACGAAGCTATTTAAATAAAAAACATGTATTGAAGTCTTATTTACGATGGCCCAGAGCTAACAACCTCTATAAGCTGGCTTAAGTGATTACTTTACACAATGCAGGGTAAATCAATTCCATCGTAAGAAAATTCACACAATATCAAATTTTTCAAAGTTATATATACATATTTTCCAAATTGAAACCTTCCATATTGTAGCGGGATTGTGCACAGACTAAATGCTGATAATGGCGATGTATTGCAACGGCGGTCAATCAACCGTAACCGCAAACTGTTACGCAATCCAGGATGACTCATCCGTGACCGCATTATCTCTCTAGAGAATTCTACGACATTCCATACTAAATGGAATCACGCGATGCGGGCTCAAGCAGTTCAGTTTGTGATGACGACAATGCGATAAAACAGTGTGATCAGTGATTTAGCCTATATTATCTCAATTTATATTTTAGAAAGGTGACTTGCACAAGGGTGCAAATATCTATCTAAAACCTTCAGATCAATGCTCCGTAAGGTCCTTTGTATATAATTTCCCTATGTAGTATGGATCAGTTACTTCTTTTTAAAAAAATATTTTATATTTATTATTTTTTTATTATTTTTTAGAGACACTAACAGGATAATAGGTACATGATACTCTGATAATAAACTTTATGATTATAACATTATTAACAATAACCTTTATGGTTTGTATTACGGTCGTTTGACATGTTTAGGTATTGAATCAATGCATATTTCATACCGTACCGTATTGATGTATTGACATTTGATTCGAAGCCTGAAGACATCGTCAGTTCATATTATATCAATAGCGACTCCTAGCTTAGCGTAATACACATCTACGCTGTGCATGCAATACGCGATCGCGCAAGTAAAAATCACTATGACTTTGACCCTCACGACAATAGGGAACTCTCCTGATGACTCTAGGAAAACTTCAAGAGTTATACGTTATAAAAATACGTTGTTTCAATACCTAAATAAGCCTACTAGCACAATATTTAAACTGTTTAATGTGAGCCTCAAAAATGCAGATGGGTCCATCCATCTCCAAGGAATGGTGCCGTGTCCGATGGTAAAATTAGAGCCAAGCCATGGTAGCCCTCGCGAGAAACAGCCCGTGAGAAAAAAATCTCGCAGATTTTGCAGCGTTATTAAAATAAATTGCGCTTACGCCGTGATAAACGCGTGTTCGACAGTTAGAAAATTGTATTCCATTTTTATTGCGTTTTTTATCGCAGATTGAATTTGCGGTATTACATGGGTGATTTGTAGAGATTTTTTTATACTTCCTGCTCTAAGCCACTCGAAGGGTTATATAAAGTTTTGAAAATTGTTTGAATACATTTTTGTGATTTTGTAAATTCTGATAATCTGAGAATCAAAAAGTATCGTGAAGTTTATATATTTTTGTATCTTTTGCTAAGGACATTAGGAAAAGTCGGTTTTAAAATATTGATGATTATTTTTTTTTAAACGTTGTCCGGTGTACAGGTTTATTTATAAATTAAAGGAGTCAGAGAAGCCTTTGCTTTAAGCAAGATTGTAAAGAATAACTAAAAAAAAATAGGAACAGATACCATTCTACATACATACATACTTATGCATTTATTGTTATATGGGAGGAGATCGGGTGGCCTGAAGTAGGGCCGTATTTTGCGCTGGGTCCTAAAAAGTATGTTTACAAAATTTGGTTTCGTTGGGTTTAAGGGTATATACTCATATTTTTATATATAATAACCTACACATATGTAAGTAACCTAATTAATATGATGAAATTATCTCATTTTCTTTAAATTTTGTTTTGAAATGTTTGAAATTTAATATTTATTGATTGTAGTTCAAATATTAGATGATGCGATTTTAAATAAATAAATTCATTAAATTTAATCATGCAAAAATGTGAAATGTCAGAAAAAAGTTAATAAGCCGAAAGGTTGTTTGTCATGACGAATAAAATTTAAAATTAACTTTGCCTTCAAACATTTAATTTCGTATATTTATAAATTTTTAATATATTTTTCCCAAATATATAAAAAAAAACAAAAAGCAAGTATAGATACAGTCAAAAATTATAATAATTTAATAAGAATGAAATTTTTTTTATGTTAATTATAAGTTTGTGTTACCTTAATCTGGAGAATCGTATTTTGTATATTACTATCTGGCCCGCCGCTTCGCACCCGTAAATTTTGAGTAAGTTATGTATTAACCTTAAAATATAGATATATGTTGTCGCGGACTTTTTTATAGAATATTTTGAGTTCTACTACATCTCAATAGAAAGTATTTAAGTATCTCTTACCGTTAAGGCAGCTTTCGTGAAAAACGCATCGCTTGACCATTTTTCGTCGAATGTAGTTGTAAAATAGGTCACCACGAAAAGTCATTTTACTTTAGTGGGATAATATATAGCTTACAACCATCAAGACAGTCCATTCTAAATATTTGTGAAAGAATTTTTGAAATCGGATGAGTAGTTCCGGAGATTACTTCCTACATCCAAACTTACAAACTCTCAAACTTTACCTCTTTATAAATAAAATGTTTATAAATAATATAAATAATTAAATTGATCGTTTTAATGCGTTAAACATTAAACAAAATTTTAATCAACACGATCAATTATTAATTAAAAGTCAATTATTAATTTAAAATTGATTTTTCGACCTTTATCAGAACATAAACTTATACACGTTATAGCGCCTACTTAATTATTATGACAACGGATGAGCTAAGTAATTGCTGACACCTCAATCTCAATACACCGAGACGTTGTATCGTACCGACTCATCTCGTCAACCCATCTCAGCGATCTCAAGCCGCCCCGTGATCTACCCGCAATCCAGAGATATTCAAATATCTATTTAATATCCATCAGATCTATTTCCACAAATCTCCGCAGACGCGACAAAGGACGGGCTTAATGGAAAAGTCGACGTATAAATTCCACAAACGGAGCAGTAAGCCTATCTTTTTATTTGATATCCTTTCATAAGGATTCACAGGTACAGGAGATAATGCGATGTTCGAGAAATGAAAGTGCTGACAATACCGCTCGTGTGATGTTTAGGATATAACTGGATTCAGGGAGGTTTGTGGCGATATCGTAAGCTTCAAGCTGGTGCCATCCTTTGTAGACTTTTGAAATAAAACATATATAAGACTTAAGGAAAAGAGATGGATTACGATTATTTATTTTATTTTATTTTTCAACGTGACAACAGGCAATGCGGCAGAATATAATAATACTAGGGGTTCAAAAAATTACACAAATATCATTAAAAACAGAATCAGCTTTCGGTCATGTTTTAAAGGATTGATGAAGGATTTCTTCCTTTTCGTCAAATTATCATGATGAACGGCAAAGATTTGTAATCCAAAATGGTGATTCTTAAGTATATTAAATGTTTGTAGAATGCGCTAAAGTGAACCTCCTTTCCTGCATTAAATAATTAAGTCAGACGCACATTAGACAATATCAAAATACAGTTATATTTTTCCTTCCACGGTGATATATAGGCTACATTTCTGTTAAATTACAATGGCTCCCGCCAGCACGTATGACCTTCACACAATCAAATTCAGACGAATATGACTAAATTCCACGGAAAATCCTGGCCACTGCATCGTCTCTATTTTCATTGTGCCACACGAAAATTTAACTTCGGGCATAGGCAAAATTTGAAGAAATTTAGATGAAACTTATTTAACGTTTCAATTTATAATGATATCATAGGAAAATGAAGCTAGTGTCATGCTCATTGGATCACGGATACTGATAATTGCATTAAAATTGAATGGCCTCTAAATTTATTTACCATCAATCCCTCAAATCAACCTATCAAAATCCCATCGCTGTCTCATGGCTTTCGGCCATGAGACAGCAATGGAATGCTCTAAGTATATTTAAAGGAATAAATAAATTTATTTTGTTTATTTTTTACATTATATGTTTGTTACTGAACGCTGGTACTATGACCACAAAATTCGGAGATGAATCGAACTATTGGAAGTTGTCATGAACTTACAAGAAGAGATATCAAACAAAAAAATTATATTGATTCACACTTTGTTATTTTGATCTTTGATTTTCATTTATGCAGCAGATACTAGAAATACAAGCGAAATGTACTGCTCGATTAGGATGTAAAATATCAGAAATCTAAATTCAACTTTCTTCTAGTCATGTAGCCATTACCCATCCACTGTAGTATTTACTATCCATAGAGTAATTCACTATCCATCCTATTAGTCTAGGAGCTGACCGTCGTCAACCCTACGTCATCGAGTACCAGGATGGGACTTGTATAGGGTGGTGCCCTGTAGGATGGGTATCAAAAAAAAACAGGGTTGCCTGGGATCATCCTGGAGCGTTTTGTGTAATCGCTAAATAATGACACCTATTTTTGGGCAAAAATTACGTCATCGAGTACCAGAATGAGACCCAGCACATTCGATGCCCTGCATCGAGTACGACAAGAAAAAACAGGGTTGCCACCTTCTACCCTGGCACTTTCTAGAATCGGCCAGATTTTAGGGAGGTGAAAAATAGGCAAAATTACGTCATCGAGTACCAGTATGAAATTAACGCCATTCGATAGTCCTAATAATCCATATCATAAAAATATATGGTTGCCGACCCTCAGCCTGGAGCATTTCCTAGTCGGCCAAGTTTTATATCGAATGTAGTACGCCCTGTACTGTTCAAGAAATCGTTGTGTAAAACAATGTGACATTTTGATAGCAGTTTTGGGTAGTAATAATATTTATAATGAATTATATTTCAAAATAAATTGGATTTAAATAATAATAATAATCAAACAAATAGTAATATATTCATTGAATCTATTTGCCAACAGAGCAAATATTAGAATCACATAGGTGTATCATTTTATTTTAAATGTGCGATTCTGCAACACTGCGAACTTTTGTGTGAGAGAACACTATCGTCTTCTTCTTTTTCTACCCCTTATCCTATTGGGACGTGGTCCCTGCACTGCATAGGAGGATCCAACTCTTCCTTTCTTGGACTTCGCTCTCCACGTCAGCTCAATTTAGTTGTAACCTCGCTTCGCAGCAGTCCTCCAACTGTTTCCGCCAGCTCCTCCTAGGACGGTCCCTTGGTCTTCTACCTTCTGGTCTTGCCTGGAATATCCGCTTTGGCCGTCTATCTACCGGCATGTCCCAGCCACCGTAACTGTGACTTCTCGATAAATGTCAATAAGGGTTCCACTTCGAGACATTTTATTTTTTGCGTATTTCTGATTCTGTCCCTTCCGTATTCCTCGTAGAAATCCCATCTTGGCGGCCTGTAGCCTTCAGCGGGTTCTTTCGATCAAGATCCAGTGCTCGTGGCCGTACACTAGGGTTGGCCCGAAAACTGATTTGAATACTGCCAACTTTGCTGGCTGGCTGAGCTCCGCTTTTCTAAGTACGGGATAATACAGGGATCGTGTTACCTGGCTTGAAGCTCCTATCCTCCCATCTAATTCACTTTCTTGCTTTCCATTCTGAGATGGTATTACACCGAAGTATTTGAAACTGTTCATCTATTTTAGACGTCTATTCTGGCACGTTACGTTACATTGCTCTTCGCTTCTGCCAATCACCATGATTTCAGATTTATCCGCGCTCAGTCTCATCCCTGCGCAATTCGTTTCCTAGTCAAATTTATCGGCGGCTATTTGTAACTCCACTGGTGATTTTGCCAGCAAGGCGACGTCAAATAACAGTTTACCCATCTCCACTTCTCCAATGCTCACCTCGTTATGGGCAATGCTGTTTCGGATTATTTTGTCCATAAATACCGTGAATAAGATAGGCGACATTAGACAACCTTGTCTGAGCCCTGTTTTGGTGTCGAATTTACTCGATTTTTGACCTGCAATTCTGACACAATATTTGGTTTCCTTATATAATGCTTGGATTACTCCAAACAGCTTGCCGTCAATACCATATTCCTGCAAGATACTCCATAGTAACTGACGTGGAACTCTATCATACGCCCTTTCTAAATCTAGAAACGCTGTTAATATTGGCTTAGCAAACTCCCATGACTTTTAGATAGCTTGCTGCAGAATAAGTAGCTGGTCCGTGTCCCTCTTAAGCTCCTGAAGCCACATTGCTCTTTCTGTATTTTTCCCTCCGTTATTCTACGAAATTTTTTCTCAAGGATTCTAGTGAATATCTTTCCTGGTTGACTTGGAAAGTTTCCACATTCCTTTCTATCTCGTTTCTTATACAGTGGAACTATGACCCCCGTTTGTCAATGGGCATACTCCCGCTTGTCCACGCAATATTTTTTATCCAGGTGAGCCACCGAAGTCCGGTCTTACTAGGTCCTTATCTCGTCTGTCTTGACTTCTTTCCCGTTTTTTTTCAACTAAACCATCACTGCCACTCCCGCAAGTGTAATACTTGAAGTTTCGTCCCTATTAAGATAAATAATTCTCATTACATGAGTTCTTGGCACATTCAGTAAGTCTTCGAAGTACTGCTTCCACCTTTCCCAGATACCGTTTTCATCTTTAATCAGGTTTCCATCATTCGCTCTGACACTTTTGACGGTTGTGATATTTGTACTTTTACGTAGTTTTTTAATTGTCTGCCAAAAACACTTGCGCCAAGAACACTTTCTCTGACTTCTATCAAAATTCTTTCCATGCTTGTGCTTTTGCGGCTGCCACTATAGCTTTAGTCCTTTTATTTTTTCGCAAGTAATCCTCGTAGTTACTTATCGGTTTCCAATCCATAGTATGTACGCTAGTTTCTTTTTCTTCACTGCCCTTCGAGTATCTTCGTTCCATCATGGAGTACTTTTCTGGACCTTATTTGAACCTACTCGTTTGGTATCTTATCTTATTGCTATCGCCTCAATAACTTTCCACATCCTCTGAAGACAAAGGGATCCTCTCAAAAATAGCTTCCACCTTCTCAGCAAACGCCTTACTTGTTTCGTTTTCTGCCAATTTTTGGTAGCTAATTTTTCTCATGATCTAGTTTTTCCCTGGTGGATTACGAATTATGAAATTCGCTTCGTTTTTCCATCTAATGTCGCAGGTGTAAAGTGATCTGTAGCAAGCTCCGAGCCTCGTTTAGTTCTAGCATTTGTCACTTAACGTTTTAGTCCCTCTGATACTACAACGAAGTCGATTTACGACTTATTCGTTATTTTACCCGCTCGTTTCTGAATCCACGAACATTTGTGTATTTCTTTATGCGAAAATAACGTATTTATAATGGCCAAAAAAATAACTTTTTCGCCATTTTAACCGATCTGGAAGATATAGATGATGCTGGAAAAATGAATTTCCTCGAGAAATTCACCAATAAATTGTATGGAAGGTTATGCTAATGTTGAGTATGTAGTAAAAATGTGTCCGTTAAACAATTACCAGCATGTGCATTTATAGTTTTTTCCACTACCAAGCTACTGGAGACCTCAAAAGTAGGATGTCTTTTCAGTAAATTCCTTAACCTTCTTGTCAATTTTTTGCACACGAAGCATTCATTTAATTTGGCAATACCTTAATCACACTATTTGAAACTCTCAAAAATAAGCAAGCAGCAAAATAACACAAAAGTTAACCAGCGACTAAACAACGAGCATGGTAAACAGTTATCTCTGTCTTTTACAAAAATGTCCCATTGTTTTACACAACGATTTTTTGAACCCGACCCAATAGGATAAGGAGTAGAAGAAGAAGAAGACAAAAGTGCTCTCTCACACATACGGTCGAGTGAAGAGTTTGCAATGTTGCAGAATCGCACATTTGAAATAAAATAATACACTTATGTGATTCTAATATTTGCTCTGTTGGCAAATAGATTCAATGAATATATTACTATTTATTTGATTATTTTTATTATTTAAATCCAATTTATTTTGAAATATATTTTAAAATACAGGAAGAGCAATGTGGCTTCAGGAGCTTAAGAGGGACACGTACCAGCTATTTATCCTGCAGCAAGCTATCTAAAAGTCATGGGAGTTTGCTAAGCCAATATTAACAGCGTTTCTAGATTTAGAAAGGGCGTATGATAGAGTTCCACGTCAGTTACTATGGAGTATTCTGCAGGAATATGGTATTGACGGCAAGCTGTTTGGAGCAATCCAAGCATTATATAAGGAAACCAAATATTGTGTCAGAATTGCAGGTCAAAAATCGAGTAAATTCGACACCAAAACAGGGCTCAGACAAGGTTGTCTAATGTCGCCTATCTTATTCACGGTATTTATGGACAAAATAATCCGAAACAGCATTGCCCATAACGAGGTGAGCATTGGAGAAGTGGAGATGGGTAAACTGTTATTTGACGTCGCCTTGCTGGCAAAATCACCAGTGGAGTTACAAATAGCCGCCGATAAATTTGACGAGGAAACGAATTGCGCAGGGATGAGACTGAGCGCGGATAAATCCGAAATCATGGTGATTGGCAGAAGCGAAGAGCAATGTAACGTAACGTGCCAGAATAGACGTCTAAAATTGATGAACAGTTTCAAATACTTCGGTGTAATACCATCTCAGGATGAAAAGCAAGAAAGTGAATTAGATGGGAGGATAGGAGCTTCAAGCCAGGTAACACGATCCCTGTATTATCCCATACTTAGAAAAGCGGAGCTCAGCCAGCCAGCAAAGTTGGCAGTATTCAAATCAGTTTTCGGGCCAACCCTAGTGTACGGCCACGAGCACTGGATCTTGATCGAAAGAACCCGCTGAAGGCTACAGGCCGCCAAGATGGGATTTCTACGAAGAATACGGAAGGGACAGAATCAGAAATACGCAAAAAATAAAATGTCTCGAAGTGGAACCCTTATTGACATTTATCGAGAAGTCACAGTTACGGTGGCTGGGACATGCCGGTAGATAGACGGCCAAAGCGGATATTCCAGGCAAGACCAGAAGGTAGAAGACCAAGGGACCGTCCTAGGAGGAGCTGGCGGAAACAGTTGGAGGACTGCTGCGAAGCGAGGTTACAACTAAATTGAGCTGACGTGGAGAGCGAAGTCCAAGAAAGGAAGAGTTGGAACCTCCTATGCAGTGCAGGGACCACGTCCCAATAGGATAAGGGGTAGAAAAAGAAGAAGACAATAGTGTTCTCTCACACAAAAGTTCGCAGTGTTGCAGAATCGCACATTTAAAATAAAATGATACACTTATGTGATTCTAATATTTGCTCTGTTGGCAAATAGATTCAATGAATATATTACTATTTATTTGATTATTTTTATTATTTAAATCCAATTTATTTTGAAATATATTTTAAAATACAGGAAGAGCAATGTGGCTTCAGGAGCTTAAGAGGGACCCGTCCAGCTATTTATCCTGCAGCAAGCTATCTAAAAGTCATGGGAGTTTGCTAAGCCAATATTAACAGCATTTCTAGATTTAGAAAGGGCGTATGATAGAGTTCCACGTCAGTTACTATGGAGTATTCTGCAGGAATATGGTATTGACGGCAAGCTGTTTGGAGCAATCCAAGCATTATATAAGGAAACCAAATATTGTGTCAGAATTGCAGGTCAAAAATCGAGTAAATTCGACACCAAAACAGGGCTCAGACAAGGTTGTCTAATGTCGCCTATCTTATTCACGGTATTTATGGACAAAATAATCCGAAACAGCATTGCCCATAACGAGGTGAGCATTGGAGAAGTGGAGATGGGTAAACTGTTATTTGACGTCGCCTTGCTGGCAAAATCACCAGTGGAGTTACAAATAGCCGCCGATAAATTTGACGAGGAAACGAATTGCGCAGGGATGAGACTGAGCGCGGATAAATCCGAAATCATGGTGATTGGCAGAAGCGAAGAGCAATGTAACGTAACGTGCCAGAATAGACGTCTAAAATTGATGAACAGTTTCAAATACTTCGGTGTAATACCATCTCAGGATGAAAAGCAAGAAAGTGAATTAGATGGGAGGATAGGAGCTTCAAGCCAGGTAACACGATCCCTGTATTATCCCATACTTAGAAAAGCGGAGCTCAGCCAGCCAGCAAAGTTGGCAGTATTCAAATCAGTTTTCGGGCCAACCCTAGTGTACGGCCACGAGCACTGGATCTTGATCGAAAGAACCCGCTGAAGGCTACAGGCCGCCAAGATGGGATTTCTACGAGGAATACGGAAGGGACAGAATCAGAAATACGCAAAAAATAAAATGTCTCGAAGTGGAACCCTTATTGACATTTATCGAGAAGTCACAGTTACGGTGGCTGGGACATGCCGGTAGATAGACGGCCAAAGCGGATATTCCAGGCAAGACCAGAAGGTAGAAGACCAAGGGACCGTCCTAGGAGGAGCTGGCGGAAACAGTTGGAGGACTGCTGCGAAGCGAGGTTACAACTAAATTGAGCTGACGTGGAGAGCGAAGTCCAAGAAAGGAAGAGTTGGAACCTCCTATGCAGTGCAGGGACCACGTCCCAATAGGATAAGGGGTAGAAAAAGAAGAAGACAATAGTGTTCTCTCACACAAAAGTTCGCAGTGTTGCAGAATCGCACATTTAAAATAAAATGATACACTTATGTGATTCTAATATTTGCTCTGTTGGCAAATAGATTCAATGAATATATTACTATTTGTTCGATTATTATTATTATTTAAATCCAATTTATTTTGAAATATAATTCATTATAAATATTATTACTACCCAAAACTGCTATAAAAATGTCACATTGTTTTACACAACGATTTCTTGAATAGTACAGGGCGTACTACATTCGATATAAAACTTGGCCGACTAGGAAATGCTCCAGGCTGAGGGTCGGCAACCACATATTTTTATGATATGGGTTATTAGGACTATCGAATGGCGTTAATTTCATACTGGTACTCGATGACGTAATTTTGCCTATTTTTCACCTCCCTAAAATCTGGCCGATTCTAGAAAGTGCCAGGGTAGAAGGTGGCAACCCTGTTTTTTCTTGTCGTACTCGATGCAGGGCATCGAATGTGCTGGGTCTCATTCTGGTACTCGATGACGTAATTTTTGCCCAAAAATAGGTGTCATTATTTAGCGATTACACAAAACGCTCCAGGATGATCCCAGGCAACCCTGTTTTTTTTTTATACCCATCCTACAGGGCACCACCCTATACAAGTCCCATCCTGGTACTCGATGACGTATGGTTGACGACGGTCAGCTCCTAGACTAATTCATAATACTGAATTCTTCAGTTCCTCAATTTAAATGCAGTCGGTTAGGTTATGGAATCAACTATGTACAGATACCACATCATCGCAGTCCATAATTATCAGCCAAAGCAGACCTAAGCAAATTTATCCTGAAAAAAACTTAGTTTAACCTTTCCTTGTTCCCATCCATCTCCTACTCGCCTTATTATCATGGAGCTTGTTTTGTTGTGGTAATATCGTATTTCGGTAACCTATTTCAACTATGTATTTTACTAAATTGTGTCGTTGGTTGGAAACAATTGCCAGCTGGCAATAAATTCGCCATTATAATAATATGTATGCAAAAAGTAAATAAATTAAAATTTATAAATAAATATTATATCCAAAGGAAAGTACGACAAAATCTTTCAATGTTGGTGCACAAAATATTCCTCCATTTCTTCTGCCAGATAAGGTGACAATACGAAGACTTGGAAAAGAGTAACTTTCTCATTATTTATCATTTTTTTATTATACATCTAAAGTGCTTGGCCTCGATAGTCACAATATTTATAGGAAAGATTTTTTATTGTGTATGTTGAATACCATTATATCTGAACTGACTGTAAGAAGAATAATTATAAATTAATTATCGTAATGAAGAAAATTGATTGCCTATAGCTAAACGAAAATTGCGAGGGTATGTTACAGACAAGAGTAGCGTGTTGGCGTAGTGGTTATCACTCCGCCTAGTGATCTAGTGATCGGTGGTTCGAGCTCCATTCCAGTACAGCAGATTCTAATTAAGATAAACGCTTGTGCTATGAAAATCGGGCTAACTTGCTGGCGTCCTGGAATGGGACTATTGCATTGGTTCACTACACCAAAGAGCTACTCAAATTTAGATACAGCTGGTAAATTTAAATAGTAAAATAGTAAAACTAAATTTGAATACTAGATTGAGAATGATGCGAAGAATATATTAAAACTACCGAAGGGGCATCTATTACTATTAACCATGAATTAAAATTTTTATATTTTAAAAGAAGCCTGTATAATGATAAATATATCCAGATTAGTATTATATTACAAAGGATGTAACATAGCTAGTCCAATACTTGAAAAGTAGATAGATTGCTTCCTAAATTATGAATCGATGTTAACGCAACAATATCCTAACATCGATAATTATGTGGATAAATTAGTTTTTATCCTAAAAAATATTTTTTAAATTTCTGCAAGGTTTAACACCCTGTATATTATTAATGTTGAGCGATACGATATAAATATGCAAGGCGTCACAAAAAGAAACTGACATTTATTTTCAGATAGAATTTAATGTGTAAACCTCTCAAACACTCATTAAAAAAACGGAATATTTCGTTTAATTTGAGTCAGTGCGAATGTATGTACAAGCAAAACGGCGTGAATGCCGTAGACGACTTCACAGAGAATTCCGTTAGTAATTTAAAACGTGAAATATTTCAAAATTCCATTTTATTATAAGTGGGTTTCCACATTTCGTTTCCAGCCAGATAGGACGCACGAGTGAGACGAAAAGTGGAAAGTCGTGAGAATATTTACGGTATCTTCCCTGTTTCACGATGGTTTTGTAAATTGCCCCGCCCGAAACTATTCGATGATCGGAAATTTGAGAGGTTTCGAATGATAGATACACGGCGATTAAAGGCTTTTTGCTAGTGATTGATTGGAGCCGTCCCCTCTTCATACAATTATTCGCTGGAGGTCCCTAACGTCATACACTTATTTAGAACAATATTCATATACTATTTTAGAACAAGCAAACAAACGAATTTTCATGAATTTTTTGTTACATATAAATAAGAAATTAATAATCATTATTTTAAAGTGAATACAGGCGAACGGCATTATAATTACTAGAGACCAATCATTATCATGATACATTTGGTAATTTAGTATGATGCACGTACTTGATTCTGGCATTGATTAATGCGGTACTCCACAACTTAATGGAGATAAATCTCCTGTTAATTTATTAAATTAGGGGGTGACTTCAGACAGGCTCTGAAATTTCCTTGGACATGAACAGATTGCGAGCGAAACTGTGGATTTGAATTTTAACCAACACATGCCTCTCTTTCTATCAACAAGGCCATGAATTTATTTGAATCATCATGAGTGTGTATATGGAAATTGAGAGTAGCTCCATCACGATAATATAGCCTCCATTTGATTCCGGCTTCCTTGATCAGCCATTTCCCCTGGTTTGTCAGGCTTCCTACTCTCTCGACATGGTTTCATGTGACTTTTGCCTATTCTCCAAGCAAAAAATGCCGCTAAAAGGGATCCGATTTGAATGAAGAGATAAATTATGCAGAAATCAATGGCCCAGCTGAACACCAATTACAAAATATGCATTTCAGAAGTATTTACAACAATGGCAAGACCGGTAGAAGTGTTTGCATAACCAAAGGGACTACTTTGAAGGAGATTGGAGCGAGTCTGGCGTGTATGAATAAATATGTTCCTGTCGACCAACATTTCGATATTTTTTGAACAGAGCAGTATTTTCTTTTATTAATATAGTTTGTTTTTTAAATAGACTAGCTGTACCCGGAAATGCTTTGCTATTCTGAGGTTTGAGTATATACATGTAGATTAACAAAAAATAAAACATTAAGGCTTTATTTAGCATTATTTCTACTGGTAAAATCGAAGGTTTCAATTGCTTTAATCGATTGAACGAATCAGATAACTTTGCAAAAAAACTCCTAAATCGGTTGAGTAGTTTTTTAGTCTATAACGGATACACATACGAGCAATGCCTTTTGTATACTTTGTCACTTAATCTTACGTCAGGAGAGGTTACACGCTTTCAACATAACACTATAAAATACTCTGGCATCATCTAAAATGCACCAAAAGTCTCTGGTAAAATTACGGAAGACCGAGAAAGATATTATTTACGTCACGAAACCAACGCGATATTAGCGCGCATTGCAGCGATAATAAATAAAGGAAGTTTTTAACGGTGGGTGAGAAGTTTTTCTACGTGCGAATATTGAACGAAATTTGCTAGAAAGTGATCGAAGCAATAGAAATAGTGTTACTTAGTGTGAATTAAGAAACAGTGCAAAAATAATTGGACGAAATATTCAGAAAACATTTATTGACCATGCAATTAAGATCGGCACTCCGATTTAGTTGAGTTTAAATTATTTAAGAGCTTTCTTTTGCCTCACAAGTCACATCGGATATAATATATAGATATTATATATATATTATATATATATATAATATATATATAATATATATGTTAATATTAAGATTTTCGCGGGTAAAAGATGAAGGATTATTTTCTAGGATAACCCGCGTATTGTAGTCTTGAGAAAGTATCGAAGTCTTGAAAAATATATAGGGAAGCAATAGAAATAGATAAAAATAAAAATAACATGAATTGCCGCGACGACGCGATCCGAATTCCTTATACTTGGAAATCCATTCTTAATGACTGTAAAATCTTTTCAAACTCAGCCCCTAATAACCCGATCCCAAGTACAGACGCAGTAAATGACCATATTAATATAACTAACAATAACGGAATTTCCAACAATAATAGAAGAATTACCAGGTCACAAAGTAAACTCAGGAATTAGCCTCGCATTAGGCTTCACTTGGATCTCGACTTCTGGAGTGAACGGGTGTGCTTGCCATCAATTCAAAACAGAACTCGAAATACAAGACGCAAAATCCCTTTGAAAATGGCCAGTGCTATCTGTCCGAAACGTTGGGTACAATATAACATTCCTCAAGACTACAATACGCGGGTTATCCTACAAAATAATCCTTCATCTTTTACCCGCGAAAATCTTAATATTAACATATATATATATATATATATAGTATTATATGCTTCTCTGTATATATATATTGTAAATATATAATTTATAACCCCCTACCTATGTAGATAATAGATATTTATAATTATATATAGTAATATATAATAAATATATGTATAATAAAGAAGGTAGATTGATTGATGTGGAAGAAGAAAATGACGAGTTTCGCGCTTTTTTATCTGCCCCTCTCTGAAGTACGCCGAGTGGTTTGATTTTTAAATACAACTTGGCCGTTATGAATGGTGATGTCGCGCGGATTGTGCCACGAAATGCCGACTCGGGTACATCACTTTGATATAAATCGAGCGCTTCCTGAGGGAAATGCCGGCGGTGTGGAGAGGTAACGATAATCTCTAGCAACGTTTTGGCGGGACGGAATAATATAACTATCATTTATTCACGACATTTCGAAGATTTGCTTTGTACATATTCTTGTGCGAATGTCGGTAATTCCGCTCCCTCTTTTACCTTCATATTTCTGTTCCGTCGCCGTCGTTTGAAGAAATGCCTCGTGATTTCCGGCGAATGCGGCAATTTTTTATGGGGCGTTAAGACAAATTTCGAAACAAAATGCGATTCGCATTGGGATTACTCTAATGGTAATAGATTTAAACCGCCTTCGGGGAAATTACTTCCATGATAGATTAGCGTTTTTTTTAGGGTTAATTTGGTTCGGAAAAAAAAAATTAGAATAAATCACATTGTCAGTATTCCAAATCTAGGATACATATTACGTACACCAGTTCAATTCATTGAAATATATTTTTAAAAATACATATAAATGATCAAGATGATGTACATGTACATGTATCTCTTACCACAAGAACGCCTATCAGAAAATTCAGTATTTGCTACACAAAAGGGACTCGCATCTAACATAAGAACCCTTTCGGTACACGAAGGTATGCACATATTAATATCTATTTATTTATTTTAGGAAAAATTAACAGCAAGAGATAAAAAAATAGTAAATTATGCCAATTATAAACTTTCCACTTTAAATTGATTATTAAAGATATATGCAAAATGTGACATTATGACAATTTATAGTTTCATTATATATTGATAAGGGGGAGAATGGCGGAGTGGCCCTAGTTAGGGTGCGGTTGTGACGTTAATTTTTATTTAATGTCGCGAATATTCGAGTTAAAAATGTCTATGTGGTTGTAATTTACGTTAAATGAATTTGTGAATCTATAGACAGATTAGTATTGTTTAGAGTTGGTCTGAAAAAGGTTGGAAAAGTAGGTGACTGTCTGCTGTTACGTTTTGGGATATGGAACGATAGACGGTGAAGGAGATCTGGAGTATCAACTAAATTGTGTGCGATTTTAAATACATTATAGAGTCCGCTATATTTCTACGGAAAGTTAAAGTCGGTATATTTAAGTATTTTTCAGCATCTTCATTGCTGACA